>JBBBDQ010000663.1:247500-327500 GCA_037127315.1 Ascarosepion bandense
ATTGCCTCCAGGTTCTTAAAACATTTCGCCATTCTTGACAGTTCTTCTATTATCAGAAACATGGCTATTTGATAACGACGATGATGAAAACGAAAAAAAAATATCTAAATAAATTCGGCTAAATTATACGCACAAACATATTATATACCCATGAAAAAAAAACAAAAAAAAAAACAACAAAAAAAAAATCGCATAATACGTAAAACACATAAAATCATTATTTTTCAATTTGCAATTACCAGCATCTTTCGTTCGGGTGCATGTATAGTAACATTAAAGTAAACAAACATAGTCCGACGATGATTTAATCATTCGCCACTTGTCATAAATCTTTCTTTCAAAACCGTTCCTGATATATGAAAATTATATATCTTTACCCACCTTATATATATATATATATATATATATATGTGTGTGTGTGTGTGTGTGTGTGTGTGTGTGTGTTTGTGTGTATGCTACTTAATTTATTGTTGTTATATGCACCACCACCCCTGTGTTTCATAGATGAAGCTTTGATAATTGTTCGGTCCACTCGCCAAATGTTATCAGCAATATCGTCACGTTCGTTATTTTTATACCAATTTTAAAACATGCCCTTTGTACTAGCCTTGGTTGCTTCTTATACATTGTGTGCGTGTGAGAATGTGTGCATAAGTGTGTGTACGTCTGTACATGCCTGTATGTGCACAATTGTAGAATGTTTTAGTTATTTCTTCTTTCATAATTTTCTCTTCTTATACTCACACATTTTGCTTCTTATTTTTATTCTTCTACTCTGAGTGTCAAAAATCATGTAACAACGTTATTTTTCGTGTCAAACATGGGACTAATTAAGGGGCTAATTAGACAGGACTAATTATTTCTTAAATATTCTGGGATTTTTTAAAGTTTAAAAAAATATAGATGTCCTTCTTTTCATATTTATTTATTATTTAAATAATTATTTTTAATTAATTTTTAAATGTCAAATTACATTCAAACACAGACACAGACACACATATATAAATATCTCGATGAAAAATTTAATAACTAGATAAACAGCTTAGCTCAAGTCACTAGATCCAGCTAACTCTTTTATCCACTGATCCATGTGTATTGGCACCTGAGTTGTGAGTTCAATATCTGGCTACAGCAGAGGTGAACAAAGACTTAGAGAGTGGAAGGAGATAACTAGCACGGAGACATCTGGAAGAGGCATTGCTCGAAGAAGTAGAGCAATCTACCTTGGTGAATGAAATGAAGAGTTCAGTTCGTAATTCTCTAGCACAAGAATTTCGATGCGTACAACGACCAAAAATCGTGAATATGACAACAAAATGAAGACAGCATTCCGAATAATGTAACTAGTGCAAATAATTACAATAACTCATCCTAGAAATACAAAGAAATAATACATATTTACATTAAAAAATGCCAACAATACATTTTTATAGTAAAAATACCTTCAATAAAATTTAAAGCAAAATTACCCGCAATACATTTTACAGTATAGTTACCAACAATATATTTTATAGAAAATTCGGACAGAGGCATATAATAATAAAATTGTGTTCAACATTTTTATAATTCTGCATTTAATAGCCCAAACATGTAATGCCACCAAACAAAATCAAACAACCAGCATAACTGCAATTTGTTAAAGATATCAAACTGTTTTCCAAAATATAACTTCCACAAAATTACAACATAAATCACACATCTCACTGTTTCTAATAATTATATCCATGTATATAAAATCTACTATATATTCACAGGTAAAAGCAACATAGCATATATCATATTTTTAATACTTCAAATGTTCCAAGGAACTTAAATTTCAGTAGTAAATAATCCATCAGGTGTTAATATGCCGCTAAACTAGCAAATGATTAGCATATACATTTCACGGCTAGTTGAGTTTCAATTCCAAATTATAAGCATTAAGAGCAACTTATCGTGAAACGAGAAAAATATGAAAGGATTTAATGAACTTCTCCATCGAAAAATCCCTCAGTTCTTTCCCATGGACAATTTCACTCATAGAATCTACCAGAATGTATTAATTTAGGAACATTCTGGAATATTCCAATACTCAGTATATAAAATATGATCACATTTATTTATTTTTAATTCGAAATATTTTACAAACGCCTGGAACACTTTTATATTAAAAGCATACTTCAGAGAACATGATTGTCAATGTGACAATGACTTGTCGATTAGGTATTTCTTGAAAATTAAAACGACTCAGAAGCATTTATTGTTTTAAGTTTATCGTTTTAACGACTGCTAAGTTATCCATTGTTGATTTTCTATTTCGCATTTGGTATCTAATATGTAATTGTTTTTTCACATTATAATCAGTCATACAACATTGATTTTCACTTAAATGTTTCCATTTTAAATATGTATAATAAATGCTTTTTCAGTGTTTTTAAAAACTTTATGGCTTTTTTAATCGTTTCAACCCCAGCAAGACGGCTACATAAGAGTAAATTTTTAGGCAGGAGCGAATGAAGATAAAGACGATCCAATCACAGGGGGTGTCAGAGAAAGGGCAAGAGAAGGATGAGAACACAGATGTGAAGACAGTTGCGAAGGTAGAGAAAAATGAATAGAACAAGATACACCGGGTAATATAGAAAGAACTGGAGTCAAGTGGATTAGAGTTGGAAATTGACATTGCATTTAAATTCTTGGAGGTTTTAGCCGCCAGGAAAGAAAGTATATGGAAGGGAGTTCCATTGGCGAGAAGTGCGAGTAAAGAAGCTACTGGAGTAGGATTGTCGCCTGCATTTGGTTGATCTAACTGTATATGGGTTGAACCTTTTTGCCAGTCTGGTTGCACGAGTAAATTCTTGTGGTGGGAGCAACAGTGACTTAAGTTCGTAGGAGCGAAAACCATGAAAATATTTGTAGAATAGATAGAAGGAAACCACATACCGCCGGTGAGAAAGTGGCTGGAGTCGAGCTGCCAAGTGGAAACCTATCACATTACAGATTCTCCTTTGGAGTTTCTAATGAACACTGAGATGAACAGCAGTGCACCTGACCATATATGACAGCAGTATTTTATGCACTGACGAATGATTGATTTGTATATGTGCAATATGCATTCAAGCGGAAAAAACTTCCTGGCCTGACACAGTGACCTGAAGTTAGATAAAGAAAATAATTATGTGTTTATAGAATGTGCATGGTTTATGTAGGTCTTAGGTATTTGCTCATAAGAGCTGAGGATAATAAAACGGTTAATTCTGTTTCCATCTATCGGTTAAATAGTATAGTATACGGGATCTTTTAGCTTTCAGTTGTCAACCTGCCTAGGAGAACAAAATATTTCTGAATTTAAAACCAGTTTCAAGAGGTATGCTCTTCTTCAGAAGAGCATACCCCTTTAAATTGGTCAAACTCTTTAAACTCTTTAAACTTTTACCCTAAACACCCTACTGTTGCTATGGCTGCAGTAACACTGGTGCCCCTTAGACCAAATTTGGTTATGAAACTTCTGACATATAGTCTCTGTGTGTCCAAACATGGAATTTTTGAACGACTGCTATTTTAAATTTCACTAATTTCTACAGATCTAAAAAATATTCTCCATAGATTTATTAACTTTATTTTTTAATTATGTATATTCGTTACTGTATCTTCACTGACAGATATTTACCTATCTTCAATTATACAATCTTCATTTATCTTATTTTTCCAAATGTTTCTATATTTTTCCAATTGATAAATCTATTATGTATTATTAGCTACTGGTTTAAGCTATTATAACACAGGCAGGCTTTATTAAAATGATACGTAGAATAATTTTAGTCGTGTAAATAATGATGAAGTAAATTCTTTCAGTAAAGGTATAAAATTGAAGTTGGTGTTTAAGGAATTACATGGAATTATAAGGAAATTTATACGCGTATATTTAGTGCAAGGGATATCGTCAAAGTTTCAGTTACAGTTGGATTCTTTGCATTTAAATACCCTTGGGAAAGGTATGAATCCATCTCTTTTCCCTCAAGCTCTGGGTGGAATAACATGATAGATTCTTTAACATTAACTGTTGGCAGTAATGATTCTATAACGTTGTTTGGCAACCAGTCTACCGCGGAAAGAAATGGCAATCTATTGAAGGAAAATCTACTGATTAGCCAGTCATGTCTCGAAAGAACCATGGTCACTCATGCTTGTATTGCGTATGGCACTTAACTGACTTACTGATATATGCGTGTATACGGGATTTTATGACACGTAGGATGATCTTGCATTGAAATGATATGACATTAATTAAAGAACGAACAAATTTGTATTCATTTAGATTTTTGTATTAGTGAACAAATGAGTAATGTATACAGAGAGATTAGTATTTATTGCCCCGATTTTTCAAATTGATTATTTTATTATGGCATTTAGTCACCCGAATATTTCAAACCCCTCTTGTATTTAAGATTCGTCAGTACTCTCCCGTTTGACAAAGATTTACGGATGTTCAAACAAGCTGTCAAGTAATGGGAACAAAATCTAAAATACCCATTCCTAATATCCAAATATAAAGACCCACACATGTTTTCCATTCCTATTTTACATGTCGAATGTTTGCAACACGGTAATACGTCTTCATGATATTTTTGTATTCTTTTTTAACGGATATTGAGGCAGTTTGAACCAGTTCAGAGCAACCAGGTATGATTTTATGGAACAGGCGGAACAAAGTCAAAACTTATTAAACAGGAAAAAACATTTTTGACAAGGTCAGAATACGCCTTGATATGATGAGCTTAGTAATTGTGCTTCGCCCATGTATGTTTTTAGCTAGTGGAGGTTCATTACGAGTACATCCGCTATTATCTAGCAGGTGATGCTCATTTGAGGAGTGGTGTCATTTATTTCTTTTTAAATGAACAACAAACATGATATGACAAAGAATGGTTCATATACATTTTCATTTTATGGCTGCTCACTTATTAATGAGCAATTTTTAACTGTTTTTTTAAAGTATGAGTATTCCGAATTTAAATGCAATAAAACATTTTCTTTTTCAGCGAATTCAATAAATATCGGGATAAATTTACTTCATACAATCAAATATGGCATGACTCTCTAAGAATTATTTGAAACCTAATGAACACTACCCAAATTACACCGTTATTTTGCGATAGAATTATTATCAAAACCTTATAATTTATTAGACTACTAATGAAGGCGTTGCAAAAATTGTCACTATTTTATATTTTTAATATTGCTCGTTTTGTTTTTCATTTGTTGACTGCACAGTAAAATAGAATCAGTTGAGCAGCGTCTGAGAAAAAAGAGGATAATGACGCAATTCACTCAACTAGTGATTGAAAAACGACCGGCTGTATTGCTTGGCATTAGCTCAGGAAATTGAAACTCCCTTGACTATAATGTGTATGTTGTTGTTGAGCTAGAGACCAACAAACCTTTTTATAACATCAAAAATGAACTGAAAGCAAGCATTATGACAGCATTCAAGAAATTAAAGAAGGATTATGTTCAGAAGAATTGCAAGAGATTATGAAGTTGTCTGTAAACCGTTCTTGAATCAAATGTGGATTTTATTGAATTTTACTTGAGTATTTAAAGATATTTTTGGTAAATCTATCTATTAAAATGAGATGTCAGTGTTATTTTAATATTTAGGTAATTTAGACAACACTGCACCCATAGCACCCGGTATACATTACTTCAAATGTTATTTTTAATAGTTACTCCTGTTTGTGAATACTATGTTCAGTGTTCATGGATCTGAGGGTGGTATAAATTGATAATGGTGCGGAGTTGTTAATCGCAGAGTCAAGTTTACATTCCAGTGTTTTATTATATTCTCTAATGTGCAAATGACCTTGGTAAATGTATGAATCTACTTCTTGTCCACCCACCTATGGGTTAATTTGTAAAATGTGTATCAATAAATCATTAATATTTTAAGATAAGTTATTATAATTTAAATATAATTTCTGATTTTAAAATAACCTGCAAAGGTTGATAAACTGTAGAAAACAAATCAATTAGATTCATTCAGGTGTTTTTATTTCTACACTTTTCCCACACTTTCATCTAGATTAAGACAATTGAATGTATTCTCCTTCAACTCTCACTGATAATATATATAGATCATGCGAAATACTTGACATTTAAATGTTTAATAGTCGGCAATAAAACATGAAGTTTTTTATTTGAATGAAACTCATTTAAGTACATAAAATAGGTGATCAAAACCAAAATAAAAGAAAATATTCCTTTATTTTGGTTTTGGTAATGTATTTTTACTTTCCTTGAACAGTAACACATAAAGAATAAGAATATTGTCGAAAAAATAATAACATATTGTTTGATGTAAGATGATCAATTGTTAATTTAAAATTATTCGAACTGCCTCACTACTGTTTGTTAAATGACTTTAGTTTTTTCTAGACAGTGTGAGATTTTTGATGAAACGTTGCCAAAATAATATTACACAATTTTCTTGCCTTACAAATATAATGTAATCTATCATTTTTGTTCTCTCTTTCCCTCTATTCTTTGCTACTTGCTTAGTTTTCTTCATCACAATTTCTTTTGTATTTCATCTTTTATATTCGCATTTTGTCTTTCTACTTCCTTCAATTCTTTTATATTCTTCTTTTCGTTTTCATCTTTCCGTTCTTTTTTTTCTGCTTCTTCTTGCTTTCTTTCCGTTTTTCTATTACACATAATAGAAATATTAGTGTAAAGGATTTTGGATAGATTTGTATTTTTTATGTGCTTGCGTGCGGTAGAGAAAGGTAGCAAAACCGCTATAAGGAGATCAATTTTCGGTTGATTCTGTTTCAATCTATTGGTAAAATGTCAAGATAGACTGGGTTCTCTTGTATTGGGATGGCAACCAGTCTAAGAGAATGAAACCAATTTATAACATGTTTGAAGAGAGATGGGTTCTGTAAGGTTATTTTTCACTCGACATAAGATTGCTGTTAGAAATCAACTACATTTGATAGTGCTACGATCCAAAAGGATTAAATAGACATGTGACATGAAGTCTGTATGCATTTCTTCTTCTTTTTCACATCCTTCACCTTCACATCAAACATTCGATAATTCCACTGTATAATTTAAACATTTTTTTTAATCATTTCACCACGAGAAAGGTGGAAATGCCACTTATGTGTAGGGTCTACATAACTGTAAAAAGATTAATTAAAAAAGAGTGGCGAGTACAAACTAGTTAGAAAGTAGCAGTAGAAAGCTGAGAAAGCAGGTGCGATGACAGATACATAGGTGGAGAGAAAGGGAAGCTTATACGGGGGTGGGGAGAGAGCTAGAGTGCAGTGGTTAGTAGATGAGTATTGACTTTGCATTTAAATTTCTGGAGGTTGTAGCCGTCAGGAAAGCAAGAATACGGGAGCGAGTTCCACAGGCGGGAAGTGCGAGAGAAGAAGCTGCAGGAATAGAATTGACGTCTGCATTTGGCTAACCTGACTGTGAATGGGTGGGACCCAGTTGCCAGTCTGGTTGCACGAGTAAACACCTGTTAAGGAGGCATCAGTGACTTAAGTTTGTCCGAGCATAAGCTATGAAAGTATTTATAGAACAGACAAAGGGAGGCCACATTTCGACGGTGGGGAAGTGGCTGCAGTCGAGCCGCCAGATCAGTACCTATCACATTACAGACTCTCCTTTGGAGCTAGTCAAGAACACTGAGGAGAACGGCAGGGGTACCTGACCATAAATGGCTGCAGTACTCCATGCACGGACGGATGGTTGACTTGTAGATATGCAGGATGAATTCAGATTTCCAATTTGGTATAAATAATAAAGACAATCCAGTATTTCTGCAAACAAACGCCAGAAGAAACGGAGTTGACAGTTTTAAACAAAGATTCCTTAAATAGCGAAAATAGATTTGATGTAGCCATTTTCGTAATAACATGGATTAGCTATCAGTCAGAATAAGAAAATATTACGATTGCTCTAATTTCAAAGTGACCCAAACAGTTAATTTGAAGATTGAAATCAAATTTGTTCCGCTCAGCGTGAATTCGTTAATAAATTTTAAAACGATTTCGAATAAGTGTTAAGTGTCCATGTCTTGAGACCGTGAAGTCAAGAACGTGAATTACGGTACTCCCAAGAGATGGCTCACGAGTTATCACAAGAAAATGAAATATAAACATCACACAGATTGATTTACAACTTCCTGTATACATGTTTTGTTGATATTAAATGAAATGAGGGATAGAAGATTATTTTCTTTATGGATAGGGAATTATAAGCAATTGGAAAGATTTACTGAATACTTAAGTATAATTAAGTTAGTTGCCTTTAAAGGATTTAGGATCGTTTAATAATTCAAATTTTAAAATTCAGAAATTGTGCTGAATAACAGAAATTCAGAAATCTAGATATTTTTTCAATCTGTTTCTATATCACATTCAAGCTTTCATAATTGATTCGTCTATTTCTTCAGTGAGGCGGATCAATAAAAAGACTTATAATTACAGATTGTAATACGACAGAAGCATGCCAGACAGGATCCATTAAAATTTCACTAGCAAATATTCTTCTTGTGGAATTTACATGGTTCGACAGTTGTTCACGTCATTCACGATGTTTCGGTTGTAGATTATATCCTCTTCGGGTTATATTTGTTGGAACTTAGTCCACAGGGGTAGATTGATTTAATTTCATGTACCATGCCTTTAAATATCTCAGCTTTATTTAATTCACCTTGATAACTCTCCCAGTTTTGTTCACAACTCTTTTGGTCAAGTCACTTTTGGAACGCTTTATCCGACTGAGCCAGATCTCCTTGGAAACACCACAAAATGTTTTGTTTGATTCTTATAAAACTATATTTTATCATACCTTATATATTGTTTAATTATTTAGTTTTTGGTCATAATAAATTATACCCTTACACATTTGTATTAAAATGTGTTCAGTAAAATTATATTGTAGAACTTTTGAATTTGTAAACGAGTTATTACGCGATGTAACTTCCTACTATGTGGTGTTCTCAGGCGATTTTCAACAACTGATTTTAACGTTTACCAATTTTTTAAGAACGGCGATTTTTTGAACGTTCACGTTACGGTGATTTTTTGAACGCTCACGTAACGGCGATTTTTTGAACGCTCACGTTACGGTGATTTTTTGAACGATCTCGTAACGGCGAATTTTTGAACGCGCAAATTTTAAAATTACAAGAAATTATAACGTTTTCATCCATATAAAAAATAGCTACTTGTTTCATACCACCATGCATGAAAACATTATAATTTCTAATAATCTTAAAAATTGTGCGTTTGAAAATTCACCGTTACGTGAGCGTTTAAAAATTCACTGTAACGTGAGCGTTCTTAAAAAAACGCTAAACGGTAAAATCAGTTATTGCAAATTGCCTGAAGACATCACATGGTAGAAGCCTAAAAATGAAGAATATATATATATATATATGGGTATTTTTGGTTCTCTCAGTGGCGAAAAAAACAACTGGGAGAGTTATCAAAGCGAATGAACTAAAAGATATGGAATGTGGAATGAAATCAATATACCCCGTGGACTAAATAAAGAGTTAGATTTAAAGTTCAAACAAATATCACCTGAAGAAGACCGGTGATTACAATGGCTGAACCCCGTAATTGTTACAGTGAAGATGAAGATAATAGACCGAACAATATAAATAGTGTAGATAATTACAATAAGCATAGACATAGCATAGTATCTGTATAGCCCTAAACTGACGGACTGACACTAATGTTTAGAAATAAACATATAGAGATAAATTTGAAATGTTTACATTAAATCTATCTGTGGCGGCTTGAGACAGATTTATTACACTCGTGCTATGTCCGCCACAAAGTAATCAGGTACAACTTCTCACCTAGCTTTCATGCTTAGCTTCCATGCCGCATCACTAAAGTTAAGCAATGTTGAGCCTAGCCAGTACCTCGATGGGTGACAGCTTGGGGATATCAGGTGTTGCCAGCTTAGATGTGTGGTTAGTGTAATATATAATGGCTTAGAGAGCCAAGTTACTTTTCCCATTTCAGTTCGTTATATTCATTTACGCGCAAATACTTATGGAAATTGTATAAATACACTTTTTCTTCCCCCATCTTTCCCAAAGTCAGATTTCGAACTCGCGCTCGACGATTTGTCATTTAAATCCACTAACCGTTATAAATAATCCACCCAAATATGCAGAAACACTTTAAATTCATAATCAACTGTTGTTTTAATTGAATTATCCTACTAATAATCTATGATTTAAACTTAATTACATAAAATATTTTAGTTTAATCATAAGTAATTATATTAATCAATTAGACTATTAGAGACTGATATCTTATTAGTTCTATTACTATTTTATTAATTAGTAAATAATAAAGTTTGAAAGGTTACGAATTAAACAAAAAAAACAGAAAAGGCAGATATATTGAAAACTAGTAGTATAGCCCGACGTTGCTCGCGTGTAAGGAAAGCTTTAAATCTAATCCATGGTCCTAGAACTCAGACTCAGTCTAAATAATGTTTGTGTGAAGTTTGGTGAGAATCGGATACAATTATGGATTTGTGTAAAGGACATACAGACAGATAAACAGACACACACACAAACATCTTGCTTTATATATATATATATATATATATATATATATATATATATTATCGATTTTGTGCACTATTGTAAGAACTGCAACCTTGAAGCTTCTGAATATCGTTTCTTATGTCTTTTTCTATAAGTTTATCAAATTTGATTAAAATCGGACCACTCCTTCTATAACCCGATTATTTCGATTATCGATTTTCGATATTTATCAGGGGTACCTCGATACAAAACCTAGGTAAGAGCACTCGCAGACGCTTATAGTACAACTGTGTCATTTTTAAGAAAATAGGTTCAACTGTTTCAGAGTCTAACGGTAACGGGCACACACACGCACGCATACACACAGAGGCAAAATTCCATTTATAAATAAGTTTAGATTAGCTTCCATCATCACTGAGTGAGCTAGATTATCAATCTCAGAAACTCAGGCATATGGAAAGAATTGGTTAGATGCTCCGTAGTGAATTAAGAACCACACATGAGACTAATGATGACATTAATGACAAAGATGATAATGGTAATGATGAGGATTATGATGACAATGATGACGATGATGATGATGATAATGATGACATAGTTTTACTTAGTGTCCTTGTCTTTCCAAATCTTTAAACTGTTTTACAGTTGGTTCTATTTACATAACGAAGTATTCAATTTCTTTATTACATATGCAAATGCATTTCTATCGTTAATGTAATTAAAAATTTAAGTTTTGAAAATTTTTAAATTAAACTTTTTCATTGTTTTTAAACAGTTTTAAGTGTAAATTCTTAACTTGGATACTTAAACAAAGACATTCCGTTATTAAATAATTACCAGTTAGCTTTGATAGTAAAGATTCCTGTATGGTCATTATAGTATGGAAAAAGTGATAAAGAATTACATTTTTTGTATAATTTTAATTTTATTTATTTGATATGTAGGAGCACAATTTTTTCTGGCAATCACAACGTGTTCTGTTTCTCCTTTAGCCTTCATTAGTTCTTGATATTGGATGTGTGTACTTGAAGTGGGCTAAATTTCAAATCTATCAGGCGTTAATGACTTCATCATATGAATCACCAATCTTTTTATCATTAACGTCAACTGGATTTGAGTTTTAAATCAGTTGAAGAAACATCGTCCAGGAGAACTGCAGGAGTTGCCGAATAATGTTATTTACAAAATCATTATTATACTACCAAATATAAAAGAAATAAAGAAAATTCATAATATACAAAGAATATCTTTATACTTCTTTTTTTTATACATGTTACTGTTATATTTAATAATATTTTAGGCATCATATATTTAATGTAATTCGTTATATAACAACCGTTGGTTATTCTAGGGTTAACGCAAATATTAATGATAAAATTCGATAATTCACTTTTTATTTCAAGATAAAAAAACTGACCTTGAAATAAAAATGGTAGGAAAACCTACTTAATATTATGTGTACCGGTTAAATTCGTTTGATTACGGCATGAATAGAAAGACGGAGAGTTATTTGAAATGCTAATGGCTTATATCACGAAGCCATGAATATTGGGGGTAATATTTCATTACCGCTTTAAAATTAACTCACATTTTCATCGAGACATATGCCGACTTGTGTTTTGACGTTTTATTTCCCTCGACACGGTGAATCTCAATATGTAATAAGTTTCTTATCACTAGATCATTAAAGTATTATAAAATGTTTTTGAAATTATTTCGATTTTATAATGCTGTATCTTTTGTTTTCATTTATTTCAAGAAATAAAAGAAAAAAGAAAACGCCCCATGAACATTTGCATGAGATATGATTTGCTTAACAGTAACGTATAGATTAGGTTCTCTAGTCTTATACACATTGCGCCAAAATGTATGGAAACCTGCTTTACAAAATTCAGAAATTCTATCGTAGTTTGCTGGAAAGGGGAGTTATATTTTCAGGATAAGTTTTGAGAATTGTTCTACGTGGTCGTTTCGAAGAAATTTTTTTTTGACAGTTTTGCTGATCAGAAAAATGAATTTATTTCGATAAAATCTACATTTCATGTTATGCATAAGAATTCCAGATATTTTGTTTAAAGAGGAGTCTTCCAAACTGTATATAAACAATAACAATTAATAAAAGTATTGATGGAAGTCAGTAAATTTAAATAAATGAATAACTGATTATGCAGAAGAAACACGTCGCTTAATGCTCTGGTATGATACCGAGAATTCATAATCACAATAATGACCTGAGATATGCGCTTTAATTAAAAATTAAGATAACTTACAAAAACCGATACGTATTGAACATACCATGCTAGATGAATCTCCTGTTCTTAATATACGACTATAATAATGCATCCTGTCCTCTGTTATTATTAAATTGATGTTGGAACAATATATGTAAATTGATGTTGGAACAATATATGTAACAAATAATGTCTAAAACAAGAGTATATAACAAAAATCCGATTTGGGATTATTAAATCTATTTTTAAAGTGATAAATTTAAATTAACTTAAAGTAAAAAAACGCTGTATTCTTTTGATTAATACAAATTATATTCTGTTTTGTCAATGTGTTGAAATTAAATTCACATTTTCTAGGACGCAGTTTGATTAGGGAAACATTAAAAGAAGATTTTGCCAAAGAATCTTGTATATTTACCATTACAGCGTAAGGTGTTTCTGAACTGTAATGGCAAGTTTTTTCGTTACGAATTATTTCCCTGTTGATAATGGGCAGGTTCAGTGCTTTTGCTGAGATCTTATTTCTTGCTGTGGATAGAAAAATAAGAATACATGTCTGAAAAGTGAATACAGAGATGAGATTATGAATTGAAATCGGAAATATTTATCCTTCAAATACGAGAAATAAATTGGTTCATTTTGAAATAAATTGGTTAATTTTCACTATCAGCCATACGAGTTCTGCTCTCTTACAGAAAATGACTATACTGAATGCTTCTGACATAATGCCATCTATTATATAAAGTAATCTATTGCTGTTTGTGTTCGCTGGAAATCCAAAAGGTAATTTACATGGTTCATTTTGAAATTAATTTCACTTGTTCTACTTCTTTGGCTCAAAAGTGGATGATTTTATATTTTTAGTTACGAGTTGATTTCTGTTGTATATCACTTGGGATTGAATTTTACAGGCAATAAACTGTTTTTTGTTCTGTACTAAACTCCATACAGAATTATATTCTGGCATAATGACGTTTGACATGAAAGTGTGGAAGAAAACGAGTGTTGTTCTTTTATTATTATTATTATTATGTCATTTTTCATCATATTTCGATTTCTGCTTTGGTCTCACTACCAACCAAGTCTCCGTGGCGTGTTGTTATGACTCCATTTCATGTTTTTCTATCTTCCCTATCATCCCTAGCATTACATAGATAAAGTTTTCCTTAGTGTGTGAGCTGTACTTAATAAGACAATTTTTTTATATCTCTTAAGCTGGGGTTTCCAGGGATTCTTTCAATGTGTTGTTTTGTTCCATTTTTTATCATTCTAAGTGCACCTACTATCACTGGCACAACTCTTGTTTTCAATTTCCACATTTTTTCTATTTCAATTTCCAGGTCTTTATATTTTGACAGTTTTTCAAATTCCTTGATTGCTATGTTACAATCCGCTGGACAAGCCATATCAATTAATAGACAAGTTTTCTCCTTCTGGTTTTTAACAATAATGTCTGGCCTGTTTGCTTCAATTTTTCTGTCTGTGTAGATGGTGTAATCCCATAGAATGGTTACATCTTCTATTTCTGTAACCGGTGCTGGGTGATGTTCATACCAGTGTTTGCCTACAGCTTTTCCATAATGTTTGCATATTGCCCAATGTAAATATTGCCCAACTCTATCGTGGCGATTTTTATATTCATTTGGGGCAAGTACAGAACAGCCTGAGATTAGGTGGTCTATTGTTTCTTGGTGTTTATCACAAAACCTGCATTTTGGATCCATATTATTATGCATAATATTTGCCTGAAAGTTTCTCGTGAAAAGACTTTGGTCTTGTGCTGCAAGAATAAAGCCTTCTGTTTCGAACTTTAATCCAGATGCACGTAACCATCGATGAGTATTAACTTTGTCAACATTGGATTTATTGGCACGTACTGGATATTGGCCATGCAGAGGTTTGTCTTGCCAGCGCTGTTTCATCTCTTCAAGAGCTTTATCTTTGGCTTTCATTTTCATATTCTTTGCCGCAATAGTCGGCTCTTGGCTTCCGTTCTGCTTTTCTACAGAATCTACTAACTGTAAATCTTGTTTGAATTTACTGCCTTTTTTTATTATTGAATATTTTTTCTTTCTTTCTTCATGTTGCCTTACTAATTGTATCATCTAATCCTTTGTTGTTTCTATGTATGTTAGTAAGCCAATAGTTGTTGTCTTGTATGACAATTCCAGCTGAATAAGACCTCTTCCACCTTCTTTACGGGGTATGTATAGACGGTCTACATCAGCCTTTGGATGATGCATCTTATGCTTAGAAAGAAGCTTTCTTGTTTTAGCATCCATTCGCCTGATGTCGTTTAGAGTCCAGTTTAAGATGTTAAAGCTATATTGGACAACTGGGATTGCAAGGCTATTAATGGCCATAACTCTGTTCTGTGAATTTAATTCAGTTTTTAATATAATTCGTAGCCTTCTATAGTACTCTTTACGCACTATTTCTTTCATTTTTTTATGGTGAATGTTTTCGCTCTCATTTACACCTAGGTATTTATAAGCTTCTTCTGGTTTCAATTCTTTTATTGTTACAGCAGGGTCTAGGCTAATTGAGGATGTTTCTTGTATTGATCCACGTAAAACTGTAGCTTTAGCACATTTATTCAAATTAAATTTCATTCCAATGTCTTCGCTGAAGCATTTTACAGTTTGCAGAAGACCTTCCAGTTCATTATCATTCTTAGCATATAACTTTAAGTCATCCATGTAAAATAGATGGCTTATTTTCTTTTGGCCTATTTTATAACCACATTCTGTCTTATTAAGTTGACTGGTTAGTGCTATTAATGATATGCAGAATAGTAATGGAGATAAAGAATCACCTTGAAATATACCTCATTTGATGTTTATTTCATCAGTCTTATAGGTTCCATTTATATGATTGAGGTAAAGGGTTGTTTTCCATATAGACATGCACTGTTTGATGAAATTGATGATGACGGGCGATATCTTGTATATATTTAAAGTCTTTAAAATCCAGTCATGTGGCACACTATCGAATGCCTTTCGATAGTCTATCCAGGCTGTACTAAGATTTTTCTTTGTACTGTAGCAGTATTATTATTATTATTATTATTATTATTATTATTATTTCATAGTGTGGACAGAATTGCACCAATTGATGTTCCTAGATGCTTTCGTGGGGTTTACATTGACTAAGCAGTGAATGGGAGGACAATTAGACAGTTGGTATTGCGTTTCAGCCATCACGACCATAACATAATATGTGTCGCCGTCCTTGTGCCTTCTCTTTTTTTATCATTGACGAAAGTGTATCACATTGGTGTTGACCTTGTTAAAATATATCGTTTTGTGACTAAATACCTGCTGTATCCATTGGTGTTAGTACACTCCTTGTCACCGTTTCAGATACCATGGGAGTAAATGAGTACACCTTCAATTTTAGGCATTACTTTTTGAACTTCTAGAAAGTAAATGGTCGGCTATTTGAATGTGTTTTATATTTATGTATATGCGTACAAATATTACGTAGACATATAAAATAAATGTCATTTTATTTAGGACAAATGCCTCTGTTCGAAGGCGAATTTAGCACTAACTGACGTCTAATGTGCTGTTCCAACCTAATGCTTAAAAACTTCTTCGGAACTTTTCTAATATGGAAAGCTGTCATTGAGCGTTTCCCTCTTAGTCAACTGAAAAAAGAGCTACACCCATGGACCTCTCAGCGTATTAGTAAATGCGATTTGTCAGTTATTCGAGCGTTCACTCGAACGCAGAATGGCACAAGATCAAGTATTACGTATGATTTACACATACATTTTTTGGAGTCTTCCGGTTCACAAGCCTGAGGCGCCAGGGATTAAATCTGCCAACCCCCGCTTAACTGGGAGACGTACAGCGTGAGGACAGGGCTTCTTGGTGCAGAATGTGGTAAGAGGATTATATATTTTCCTCAGCCAGAGAAAAAAATCTGTTAGTGTCGTAGTTTTCGTGTAGGGGTCAAGTAGAAGCAAAAATAGCTCAATTTCTTTCCTCTCCGGTTTAAAATAAACGGGATGGTTCAAAATAAAATAGGTGACAGAAAAAAATTTACGATCTTTTTTTAAATTTTGTTTATAAATGACTTAAATGCTAATTTATTATGGTTTTCTCAAAGCGTAAAATGATGGGTAGAAGAAAATTTCCTGAATAATTAACAAACACGTTATTTGAAATAAGGATATCCTAAGGGATATTTTTTCCATAAAAGAGTAATAGTTTCGGCCCTTCTAGCTAAAACGCAAATGTGGGTAATAGCTGTCAGAGATACCTCATGCACCAGTAATTAATCTTACACTTTTCTTTTTGGAGTGATACTGTGGTGATACCGAACAAAATCGATGGACCGGATGTTTGCGCTTTCACGACCAAAAAGAAAATGACCAAAAGTCGTCGCTGCGCCGCCGGCTCCGCGCAGATGTTCCGGTTGAAGACTAAAAATTAATTAAATATTATATTTCCAGTTTGCAAGCTTACACGAATTTTATTTATCAACCAATGGGAAACCCAGAACCAAACACAAGTGTGAAATCCCAAATGAGCTGCTGTGATCTAAAAAAAAAGATATAAAAAGCGGATACAGAAAGCATCAGGCAGACCGACTCGAGGAGACGAGAGTAATTAGTATCTCCCTTGACCCCAAGTCAAGCGGCTTACTACGCTCGCCTCCCTTACCTCTTTCCTTCTTCCCTGCCTCAAAAACTACTTACTGACCTAAGGAGCGAATACATCACAGACATTCCTTACTTACACGCTCCCAAATTCCTAAGCATTAATTCTTTTTCAGCATTTTATTGCCATGAACATTTTGACGTCCGGTGGACTTATACTTCATGTATTACTTCAATCGTAAAAACATTAATTGATATGTGTTATATATAAAATGTTATTTTTCTACTCAAATTGCCTTTCTTGATTTGTAATCATTTTATGACTTATAGTAGGCTATCTACAACAAGGTCAAATTCCATTAACCTGCAACAGTAGACAACTGCCCTTCACTAGAACGGACTCTCCATTACTAACTGAAAAGAATAGATAAGTAACCCACTATAATTCTATCTAGGATGTTAGCGCCCCGCAGTTGAGCTTAATAGTAAGGATAGTATACGAAATTCAGTTTGGTACTTATCTATACGTCCAGTCAAAAAGAATATAGCACTTTTGTGTTTAAACAAGGAATCTAATGGGTATAAAGAAAAGAATTGCTTTACCTTCAAAGTTGGGGACCCCCCAGGCGCTAAAGAATAAACTCGTCCCCCTCTCAGTTGGTCTTATGTTGGTACAAATGTAGAATGATTGTAAGAAGAGTGGCTGAAAAGTTCTTAGACTGGCTATAAGGAATGATGCTTGAGTGGTGAAATCTTGCATGCATTAATTTCAAATCTTATTAATAACTGCGTTGTTTCTTTTAAGGCACGACGTGGGTTGAAATGTTCATCGGCTAACTATGATTGATGCTAGTGCTATGAAATCTCTGTATCCATTAATTTCAATTCTTATTAATAAGTGCATTCTTTCGTTATAGGCATGAGGTGGGTTGAAATGTTCAAATGTTCATAGGCTAACTATGATTGATGCTAGAGCTGTAGAATCCTGCTTAAATTAATTTCAATTCTTATTCTTAATACGTGCACTGTTTCTTACAATGTAAACTGACATCTTACTATTGAAAGATGACTGTTAATCTTGTTGGAAAGAAAGGTCATAAGCAGCCAAGTGTCGTTTTTATATGCTGGGGAAAAGATGACACTCAAGTCAGCAGAACAGAGAAAATAATCAACTAGTTCAAGGCTACAGTTACGCAAGGGAAGCATTGTAAACAAGGACTTGTGTCCTGGAGAATTGTCCTGATCTTTTTCATCAATTTCTGTGGTATTTTGGGATTGATATCATTTCATAACTACCTCAGAATGTCGGTATAATACTCACCGTTGATAGAGGGATTTCTTCAAATATAGTAAAAAAATACAATGCCATTTGCATACAAAAAATGAGGCCATCACCTTCACTGTGGATGAAACGACGTTGGCCTTCTTTCTAGCAGGTGAGGAGTAGTGATTCCGCAGTATGGATTGTCACATCGTCCCTAGCTCAAAATGAAGAATCAAATATTCAACCTGAGTTAAGAGACGTCCAAGGAAATCAACTGGATTGCCTCAAACAAGGTTAGATTTTTATGTGCTGTGATCAGGCTACTGCTCTTTTGAACAAGTGTTAAAAGACATGGCACTTCTTCTTCTTCTTCTTCTTCTTCTTCTTCTTCTTCTTCTTCTTCTTCTTCTTCTTCTTCTTCTTCTATGTACCATGTTTCTTCAGAACGTAGGCGATCATGGCTTTCCACGTCTCTCCATGTCTGGCGGCTTTTAGCACGCCTTCTCCTATTACACCATGCAACCCTCGTTCCATCATCCACCTGATTAGGTCCTTCAAATATGTTATCCGTTGCTTTCCCCTGTCCCCTTTTCCCTCTATCTGGCCTGTTAGTCTTAGGTTCTCCAAGACCTCCTTCCTCAATGCATGTCCCAGGAACTTCATCTGTTTATTCCTGATGCTCAGTATTAATTTCCTTTTTTGTTTCCATCATTTTAAAGATCTCATTATTGCTCACATGCTTGATCCATTATATTCGCCGAGCAGAAAACTTTATCTCTTCAGTTTAATTATTCTCTCAACTCTTTCACGGAATATGCTATTAACATTGGCTATTTGATTTACAGTCAATCATATGTCATTCATTACCTGATTAAACAAACCTGAGGATGCATAGCAGTTGTAAAATATGATTTTAAGAAAATGGAAAAGCAATAAACTGATTGGAAATTGAAAACAAAAAATTTTGGATAGCTATCTTATGCCTAATTTTTGATGTGTTAGCAAATGATAGAACAACTAAGGAACGTCTGAAAATTCTAAAGAATAAATGGTAGGAATACGAAGGACGAAGTTGCTTTAAAAAGAGAGAAAGGAATGAAAACTATGGGACGCATAAAAATGTCAAGGAAAAACTCAAGATGAAAAACACAGGAAAGCAACAAAAGATTGACTGGCCCGACTTAATCAACTTGTGACGACAAGGAATACCAAGAGAGTGCGTAAAAAGAAATAATTTCTGACTACAAAGACAATGGAGGAATCTCTGGAGTTCCATATATTCCTACATACTTGTATGAGCATAACGCCTGTAATGATTGACTATTTTAGGATCGTGAAGAATTTTATTATAGTACGTGTTGCTCATGTATAATTTGACAATTTAAGATTGAAAGTGTACAATCTGTAGGCTTGAACTTTTTAATGAGTATCTTCCTATTAGACTCCAGGTTTGTATAAAGCATTGTTATATATTCATATTAAAAATCCAGAAATATTTATTATCGGTAGCAGTCACTTCTGAATTTATCTATCTATCTATCTATCTATCTATCTATCTATCTATCTATCTATCTATTTATCTATCTATCTATCTATCTATCTATCTATTTTCTATCTATCTATCTATCTATCTATCTATCTATCTATCTATCTATCTATCTAAAATGACAAACAAAAATTGTGGTTTAGATTTTTCTGTAATTTTCATGCGATCTTACGACTTTTATTTCTGAGGACATAAAATATATAAAAATATCCAAATGTTTTGTTTATCAAAAATTACATCTTCTGATGTATTTTTTGGACATTATTCTTAGGCAATTTTCAGGTGTAATCACATCGAAAAGACATCCTATGTTTATAAAAACCTAGATGAAAGTCTTTAAGATCCTTAAGTAAATCCTCCCTTATTTTAAAATTGTCCGTTGTTTAAAACTCCAGTCGTGCGTTCGTAAAAATCCCTATTGTATGTTAGAAAACGTTGGAAAATCTGTTATTATAAATCGCCCGAGGAAAACAAAAGGTTGAAACTTAGATTACGAAAATACCTCGTTTCCAGATTAAAAGTATGTAATGCATATACATATATGTAAAGTATGCATATCTCAGAAATATAAACAAATTATATAAATATATATATATATATATATATATATATATATATATATATATATGCGTGTGTGTGTGTGTGTATGTATGTATCTATGTATATGTATATATATAGTTATCACTTGAGCATTAATACCATGACGATCAAATATATAGCAAATATTTATCATTCAAACTTTAATGTGAGTTATTTTATGTAAAAAGAAAGAACAACATTCTGGCAGAAAAATCTAACTCGGATAAAATTATAAAAGAACGGTGTCTAGAAAATATTATGAATTTGTCCAAAAAAATGGAAACTGTTTCTTTTCCGTGTCTGCTATCAATATTGTATTATTTATATATTTATTACAGTTGTAGGATCCAATAATGAATCCTCCTAGAACTCTTTATTCTCATGGGATTTTTCACTGTGAGAATTAACAATGTTTTTTTACGTTACTTTTATTTTTGTATATTTACCGAATTCACTTTTTATCTGTATGTAGGCGGTTTGCTCACAGTAAAGGTTCATGGTTATTCCAATATGCTTTTCAATCAAATCAATCTTACCTAATAATTTAAACAGCTAATTCTAACGTAGTTTATCTAAGGCTTGTACATAATCTATAAAAAAACCGTTATGCTTCGTTCTGCATTTTATTGCTCTTTTGATATAAATGTGAGCATAAATATCGCATGCCTTCTTCCAGTGTCTTCATAGCAATAAAACATTTGGATCAAACTACTATTTCAGTCAATGACCCAATTGCGTTTGCTGTCATGGCCAGTAATTTGGATTTTCTAGTAACATTCGCTCATCAACTAATAACAAAACTCTACGAACTATCTATCTATCTATCTATCTATCTATCTATCTATCTATCTATATATATATATATATATATATATATATATTAAAATCAAAACCCCACTAATAACTAAATAATCTCAGCAAATTGAACGCTATATTAATTCACTTTTGCTTAGCTTACTGTAAACAGAGAGGAGATCGAAAATGTCATCTATTTCCTGTGAAAAAGTAAAAGATTCAAATGCTGTTTCTTAGCATACGGATGAAGATGATGATATTTATTGAAAATACTTCATGGAAACTACCATACGGTTGTAGGCTGATTTGTTTTTATACTTCCTTAGACATCCCGGTCCGCCAATCATTCAACAAAATTCTTCCGGATTATTTCAAACGCACCAACCATAATGGGATAAGATACTCCTACACATTTTGGAATTGATTTTGTTTCTGTAGCAGTGATCAGCTATTTTCGATCATTTAGTAGAATTTCTCTTCTGTTGTGCATTATACTATAGGGGGTCACCACACTGAAGCACGCAGACCACATTTGGCTCTTGATATGATTCTGTCTGACCCGCAGCAACTTAAAAAATAAAAACTGAATAGCATGCTTTTATCCACTGCCGTTAAATAATTGATTATTTTGAATTTGTTAAGTATTTGTTAAGATTTGAAATTTTAGTAAGTATATATCATATAGCGGTGTAAACACGATGTTGTTTACATGTAATTGTCATATTTATCATTTTGAAGGAATCATATATCATATCAAAATTTTAATAATTAGCGATTTAACTAAAATTATTCATTTAAATTTACTTCACTTATAGAAATGTTTCTTTTAATTAGCCAGTGAATAATTTTTTAAAAATACGATATGACCCACGCATGAGTCGTAGCAGTTTTACGATCTTTGAAATTTCTGTCTCTGCCTGTAGAAGCTGACTTTATATTTTCTATTCTAAAGTGCACGTCTGATTCTGATGATCTTCTGTTGGTATATGTCTATGTCACCGGTTCTTTCGCACGTTGTTGTAAGCATCGAACGAGACATTTCTTTACTCTGAGTGGATCGGGAGAATTGATGCTTTTGTTAAGTGAAATTTGGATTGTGTTAATCGGATGTCTAGAACCCATTCGCCGTGCGAGCTTTTAGTACAGGCAGGAAGGCTTTCTGATTATTGCTTTCTTTTTCCATTGTGATCTAATTCAAAGATTTTGTTGAGTTCATATAGTCCAGTAGTGTCTGTGTTGCTGCATAGTGAGAAAAAAGAAAAGCTGGTGTTTATGTATCACCTAAAGACATTCCTTCGAATTATTCCATGTATATGTTTGCTATCTTTGGTGAGAAAGGTGAACTCATTGCTTTTTTCTAGGTGATAGACCAGACTCTAGCTGGTAGAATGTTGCCTATACACATAAGGTCATCAGTTTAACGAGGTTATCTATCAGTACACTATTCCGTTCTCCAAAATGATAGCGTTTTATCTGAAATCTAAAAAAAACAATATTTAAAAGATTGTTTCAAATCGAAAATATTTCGTATTGATATAAACATTATTTTGACAAGCACATGTGCTTAATATGATACTTCTAAAAATAAAATCCACCATTACACACACACACACACACACACACACACATATATATATATATATATATATATATATATATATATATATATAATTTTATTGATTCTTTGTTCATGCCAGAAGAGAAATTTATTTTGGTATTACTAGTTGTGCCCAACCAGGAAGACGTGACAAATTTTGATAACTTACTTAATAAGTGAACAGATCATATTTATGACATGGCCGGAAGGCGTATTTAACATAAGCCGTCTCAGCGAGAATTCAAATCCATTGTCTGATTCATTCTTTGAGCAGATGCACCCTTCAGAAGCACAAGGTTCTATACTAATCGATTGATTTATTAAGATTATTGTATAACCATGCGCACACTAATATGGGGATCTTGTATTTATGGAGAAGTGTTTAACTTTCTTTAATATAAATATTCAAGGCCTTGATTTTCCCTTTGCAATATTTTTTTTAATCATTTCACCCCGGGTAAGGCGTAAATGCCACTGATGTGCGGGGGGTTACATACCTGAAAGAAAATTAATTAAAGGAGGGAGAAGAGAATTACAAACCAATTAGAAAGAAGCAATAGAAAGATGAGAATGCAGGTGTGATGACAGTTGCAAGGGGGAAGAGAAAGGGAATAATATACGGAGTGGGGGAAGGGCTAGAGTCAAGTGGTTAGTAGATGAGTATTGACATTGCATTTAAATTTCTGGAGGTTGTAGCCGTCAGGAAAGCAAGAATATGGGAGCGAGTTCCACATGCGGGAAGTGCAAGAGAAGAAGCTGCAGGAGTAGAATTGTCGTCTGCATTTGGTTGATCTAACTGTGAATGGGTAGGGTCCAGTTGCCATTCTGGATGCACGAGTAAACACCTGTTGAGGAGACTTAAGTTCGTCTGAGCAGAAGCCATGAAAGTACTTATAGAACAGACAAAGGGAGGCCACATTTCGACGCTGGGGAAGTGGTTGTAGTCTAGCCGCCAAGTCAGCACCTATCACGTTACTAACTCTCCTTTGAAGCCTGTCGAGAAAACTGAGGTGAGCGGCAGGTGTGCCTGACCATAAATGGCAACAGTACTCCATGCAGGGTCGTATGGTAGACTTGTATATATGCAGGATGGATTCAGGCGGAAAGAACATCCTGGATCGACACAGTGACCCAACCTTCTAAGCAGTGTATTTAGCTATGGATTCGATGTAGCGATTCCATTTGAGATCAGAAGAGTGGGTAAGGCCGAGGAGGCGCAGTCTATTGCACTCAGGGAGAATCGCTTGGTCCATGCTTATGGGAGGCAGGAGAGGTTACCTGTGATGATTGAGAGACACCAGCTTGGTCTTGGACGCATTGAAGTTGACAAGCCACTTCTTGCCCCAATTCACCACAGAATGTAGATCCCGTTCAAGGTCAGCAGCGAGATTATGTCTGTCCGCCATGCCAGGTTTCTTACTTGTGCGGGAGTATATTGTAGTGTCATCTGCGTATATGCCTAGGAAAACTACGTGAAATACACAGCCCTTTGTTGGTTTTGTATTCATCTTGTTCCTGTTAAAGATAATTTATTTTCTGCTGTCATGAAAAAAAATGTTCCCAAAAGAATCTGGTTCAATTTTTATTTAATTTTAATTTCAATTTTTTATATAAAAACCTTTTGCAACATAAATGTGCGTATATAATATTAGAAGTTTCAATGCATGAGTTTCAAATTCAAATTTCATATAATAAACGATTTGATAGAAAACAACACCGACAATCTCAGTTAATCTTCCCCATAATTATTCACAGAGAAAGACTAGAAACATTATTAAAGCGAATTTTTAGAAAATTATTTCGTGAATAAATTAAAATACAATTGTTACCGCCCAACAGTTCCATAAGAATAACCATTAGAATAATACATGGTGACATCCCCACCACCAAAATAACACAGAGCCTAAAAAATTTTGGAGAAAAATGGTAATCACTAGGATGATTCTGAGGGATAGATTAAGAGGAATACTGTTTCCAGCAAGACAGGTATCAGCACCCACCAAACATCAAATGACTCCCTAGCCTGGCTTAGAAAGCGATTTCAAAAGAAACTAATCAGCAAAAAATTTGACGTTGAGTGACCACCGCACTCACAGGACTTGAACGCCCAAAATGTATACTTGTAGGAGTATCTCAGGAGTGATGTGTACCAGGACAACCCTCAGACGAGTGCTGAACTGAAGGCAGGAATCACAGCAAAGTATTTGCTAGGCATTTGCAAATTTGCCTCCAACGTCGCGGAGATTATATAGAACATATATTGCAGAGATCATGACTTCTATGCAAAGCGACTAATTTAAATAAACCTTCGGGAAATTATTGTGCACAAACTGAAGTGTAAATCACATCCTTTCTTGAAAAACTTTGCATAATTTTTTATGATATTTATGTATTCTTATTTAGGGGGTCATCCTGTAGTATAGACTTACGCGTAATGCGCAATTGACCAGCATATGAAAAATAGTCAAGCCAACATACAACACATAGGGCTTGACGATTTCGCTTAAGCAAGAAACAAATTGTTTCCACTGTCTATTGACCACAATGACAACATTTATATTTACATAGGCTCTATCCCTGACATTCAGCAAGTAACACAAGATATAGCATACTTTTAAACTATCCTGTTATCATTTATATATATATATATATATATAAATTTGTGTATTTAGGTAGCACATTTTAGCATAGGCATGTCCGATTAAATAAATTGCAAACGTTCTGTGTCTGCTTATTTTTATTAAAATCTGTTCATGTTTACGGATAGTCTTTCGAGTTATACAATTAAAGGATACAAAAAATGAGCTGTAATCTTTGCCAGATAATTTTATTAATTATTTCCCTATATTCACAAGTACTTTCAATCTCTTTCTGAAATCATATTCAGGGATGTGGGTTTTAGTAACAAAAACTAACTGCAAAATTCTGTTGATAAATATAACTGTACATTTTCTTCTTGCTTCAAATATAACTTAGAGTTCATTAGAACGTGAAAATTATCCAAAAAATATTTTTTATGTTGTAATGTCATAGTCATGTACGTGTTAAAGTATGAAAAAACATTTCTTTTTATAAACATTATAGAACATTATTACACTATTCATAGCTGATTCTATTAATTGTTCGATAAAACAACTCTCCTACACCAGCAAAACAACAAAAGAAAACTACACATCCTCTATGCAATACGCACTAAAAAACTTAAACCGCCAATTATATATATATATATATATATATATATATATATGTGTGTGTGTGTGTGTGTGTGAGTGTGCGATTTAATAAATATACATATTAGAACACACAATATTCAGGTGTTAATAAAACATGGCACAATGGAGTATAAACAGCTATTAATTTAATGTTTCATGCATTACGCAATAATCAAATTAAACTTCATCAAATTTTAAATTCAAATCTCGTAAACGATCAATTCGTAATGTGCATCTGATGATTGTGTAACACAGGAAACACCGAACAGGGCAAACGACGTAGGATCATATATATATATATTATCCTAAATAATTAAAATCAAACGCCAAACAGAAAATTTTAAAACCATACAAACCTCATCAAAATTTGAGCAACACACAATATAGGTGATCACAAACTGGAAAGATATGGGTTATGCAACATTTTATATTCAAATTTCATAACTCATTTACATTCGAAAAAAATGAGCTGCAATTGTAAAAATGTAATTTATGCAGTAAAATGCGAAGAATGTGCAAAGATATACATTGGGGCGATACAACGCCTAAATAAAAGTGTAACTCTACACAGAAGTAACAGTAAACTAGCCAATAACTGAAAATTGTACGTCTCCTAACGTTTACACGAATCTAGTAGAGGTAAATTCAGAGAAATGTCAATCTACCGAAATTCAAATTATTACATGCTCATGATGCAGGAAAAGTCTTCCTTCAACAAAACAACATGAAAAGCCTAAGACACACAAATTCAAACGCGATAAAAAATATCGCAAACCGTTGCAAAAAAATAGTATTCTCAAAACAACTAAAAAAATCAAGATGACCCGTAGAGCAGAATTGAATCAAAATCACTAAAATAATTTTGAAGTTTAAAGATGAAATCACATTTTGCATGTCAGTCTAAAAAAGTATTATGAACAACAAAGGTGACGGAAGGGATACGTGCAAGTGAGAAAATAAAATTAACAAACATGCACGTATCCAAAATTTCTGACCTGCTCACCACTTATCATAGTATATATATATATGATAATTTGGCCATAAAAAAAAACAAGCGGATCTCGATATGTAAAGTCATAAGTTTATTCGCCCGAAGAGAGTCAAATTTGTACTCAAAAGTGTAGCAACACAAATAAGGGAGAGGAGAGTTTGAATGGAACAGAGGATGGCAATTGACGTTGCACTTAAACCTTTAGAGATCGTAGCTATCAGGGAAGAAAGTATGGGAAAGGGAGTTCTTGAAAGAATTTAAAAGTATGCCCATTTAGAACGATAGTCATTTTACAATTTGACATTAGCCATTAGATTAAATCAGACAATCGTCCAGTTACAACGTATCCCTGTATCTTGCACAGAAGGCCGGGTTGTCAAATCATTTTAAACCCTTTTGAGATATCTAGAGCAAAAGCCCAAGCTTCACCGTTCTTATCCATGTCCTGATCAATCATAGACCAGGCGAAGCGGAAGCCATACTGCTAGTCAGAAATTAAGTTGTTTGATGTGAAGACCCTAAATTTTTGAGTAGTGGATCGATCGATGATTTGCCGTTGTTTAGCACACATTTTCAGAGCTGCCAATTATCCTCAAAACCAAACTTTCGGAATGCTATACACTGCTCCATTCTATTGGCAAACAACAGCTTAGTAAAATTTAAGAGACACTTGTAGCGAACGGAAGCGAGAATATGGCCTTGTCTATATTGTCAGGAATGCTGTCTAGTATAGAACAGTCAGAAGAAGAAAGTGTGCGACAGAGAAAGAAAAGTCGACTAACCTAGTTTAGTAGAGAGTGACGCAGACATATGTGAGAATGGTTGGGACATTCAAGAAAATCACCCTAGCGCAGACTACAGCATAATGTGACCTTAGGGTTGGCCACCAAAGGCGTTTGCAGGGACACACATCCATGCGCGTCATGACACTAAAAGAACTCCGATATTATTCATCTGTTATTCAGGACAGCTGCTCAAGACTCTACGCAAGAGTTAGAGCTCTTAATTATCAGTCGGAAGCAGCAACCAGAAAACTGCGAACCCGGTACACTCAGTAAGAGTGCAACGATCCACACACATTACGGAAAATTTGCGGGAGCAACACTATCAAGGACCGATGAGAGGCAAATAAACCAGGAATCCATTCCTAAACAGGACACGAGAGATGAGCACCTACTTTTGTTTTAAAAAAATGGAGAGATGTATGAACCAAGCGATATTCGGCTCGATATTTTCCAATTAATAAAAAATATATAAAAGAAAGTAAAAAGAAAAAAATTGTATAAAAAACATAAGAAATGCAGCTGAATTTTGGTGATTAGGCAAAAATGACCCATTTCATCAGACAAAGTTCACTTTTACTTATTATTTATTTAGCAAATCGAGCGAAATGATTAAATTTGTTCCAAAACTACCCTATATCTGACACGCCGGCTAGAGTGGAGGCTGTCATTCAACACGAGATGGGAATAGCAGACACATATCACAATAGAAAAATAAATTAGTACTTGCTACAAGAGACTTTTCTAATAAGTTAAGCATCTATGTGAAGGCAAGCATTCATTTAAGAATATCATTAACACTGTAGAAATATGAAAGAGATAAGAAAAGGAAGGAGAGAAAAATGACATTAAATCACTTAAACTTAAAGAAATTAAACAAAAATGAATTCTAACTCAAATTCAGATAGGACACAAACAATATGGTCAGATCATATTTCAGATCATATTTTTAGTAAAATCCAAGGAAGGGACAATCATATTAGAGAAAGAGTAAATACTCCAGCGATGGGAAGAATACATAAAGGATCTCTTTTGCGACAAGAGAGAACAACCGAGAATACACAAGGAGATGGATGGACCGGAAATACTAAAATCCGAAGTGGAAGTTGCAATGGCCAAAATGAACAGAAACAAAGCACCTGGCCCAGATGGCATAGTGATAGAGCTGCTGACAGTCTTAGAAGAATATGGCATAGAAAAGATTACCGACATAATAAACGAAATTTATAGCAGCGGAATAATACCAGAAGACCTATGCAAGTCGATATTTATAGCGCTGCCGAAGAAACCTGGTGCAAACGAGTGCGAACTACACAGAACTATCAGCTTAATGAGTCACATTACAAAACTGATTGTCAGAATCCTGATGAATAGAGCGAGAAGCAGAATCAGGCCAGAGATAGGGCAGGAACAGTGCAGGTTCGTCAAGGACACTGGAACAAGGAACGCCATATTCATGATTAGGATGCTCTCTGAAAGGGCATTACAAATGAAGAAAGACTTGTACCTATGCTTCATTGATTACGCGAAAGCATTCGTCAAAATACGACACAAAGAATTGATGGGAATGCAAACGGCCTTCATACGGACAGGTAACGACCTCAGTAGATACACAAAGATAGAAAAAGGCGTAAGACAAGTATGTGTCTTTTCACCGGATTTGTTCAACCTATACAGCGATAATATTTTGAGGACCCTAGCTGACACGCCAGGATTTGTTGTTGGAGGCCACAACCTGAACAACATAAAATACGCGGACGATACAGTACTGATTGCGGACACGGAAAGGAAACTGCACGATCTCATACAGAAAGTAGCAGTGGAGAGTGACAAAAAGGGACAACAAATAAACTTTAAGAAAACTGAGTGCATGGTCATCAGCAAAAGATACAACCCAAAATGCCAAATACAGGTGGGGGATAAAAGAAGCAAACAAGTCCAAGAATTTAAGTACCTAGGAAGTGTTCTAACAGGAGATGGAAAGTGCGACACGGAGATCCGAATGCGAATTGGCATGGCAAAGGACGCGTTCCAGAAGATGAGCAAAATACTAACACAAAGGAAGATCTCAATAGAAACGAAGAAAAGAGTGCTAGGCTGCTACATGATGTCAGTTCTTGAATACGGCTGTGAATGCTGGACAATATCATCGAAAATGAGGACAAAACTGGAAGCGGCCGAAATTTGGTTCTACAGAAGGATGCTACGGATATCGTGGACTGAGCATACAAGCAACGACGAAGTGTTAGAAAAAATGGCAACAAAAATGAAATTGATGCTGTGCATCAGGAAGAGACAACTGAAGTTCCTGGGACATGCAATGAGGAAGGAGAGCCTGGAGAACCTGATACTGACTGGACAGATAGAAGGAAGGAGAGACAGAGGAAGGCAGCGGATAACATATTTGCAGGGCCTGATCAGGTGGATGACGGAACGGGGGTTGCCAGGAGCAACAGGAGCAAACATACTAAGAGCCACAAGGGATAGGGAGACGTGGAGATCCATGATCGCCTACGTCCTGAAGGGACAGGGCACATAGAAGAAGAAGAAGAAGAAGAAGAAAAAAAATAAAATGCCAGCATTAGGGCTTAGGAGTAAAAGCGAAAATGATCTCTTCTATCAGACAAAGTTCATTTTATATATTCAACGATAAGCCAGTTTCTTTCTGACATCTCGTACGGCGATGAAGATACTGACCAGTTTTGGCTTTTGTATTTCTCCAACAAAAAAATCCTAACCAGCCCTGCTACGTAAAAAGGACACACCGGAGTTGGCTCACTGCAACGGAAGGAGAGAGAGAGAGAGAGAGAGAGAGAGAGAGAGAGAGAACAGCAACTGCAGTTTATAAGCTTTGCGATTGACTGCGAAAAAGAAAAGCTGTCCTATAACTATAAGATTAATAAGAAAAATATAAAAAGTCACCCGGCACAGATATATAGATTCTTGAAACTGACATGATGGTTAACTGATCGTTAACGAGGAAAAACATCATAAATAAATTTAATCAATTTTATTCTTTCCAGCGAGAAAGACAAGGGCTCTTGAAGAATTATTCTTCTTATTGAGCATCTAGGGATCTTAATTGTTTATTGTAGTTTATAATGTTGGTTTAGCCTTCACAAGGTTTTAATCTATCTATCTATCTATCTATCTATCTATCTATCTATCTCTCTCTCTCTCTCTCTCTATATATATATATATATATATATATATATATATATATATGTTTTTACATTAGCATTGGTATTAACCAACAGACAGAAGTATTTTAAGGATATACATATAGTAACGATGCTATAATAAGTGAGCTTATGTATGTTTTGATTCCCTTGTCTAATTTATCAGTATAAAAGTTCATTAAACCATTTATGCATTATCAATTATATGGAAAATAAATATGAATAACAATCGCTGATATAGATTTATTCAATTTAAAAAAAATAAAAAGATTACCAGTGGTCGTAGTAACATATGATTTGAAATTGTATAAGGCACTACTACTTCGAGACCAAAATTTGAAGTGATATTTTAGGGCCAGTTTCTAACCTTTTCTCTATGATTTCGAAGACCTTCATAATGCATTCATATTTATGAACTTTTAAAGTGAATATTGTGGTAATTTGACGCTATAAGTACTTGATATTTTAATGTTTGTATAATTTTAAGCTATAGCTTAGTTTATGTACAATAGATATTTATGACTAATTAAGGATATTGAAAAAACATATTTAAAAAGAATTATGGTTTTATCTATAAAATCATTAGTTAATTAACATGGGACTAACCAAAATGTAAATATTGATGAAATGTAGACGGATGATACTTGTTAGTGTGTGTGTGTTTGTTGTGTGTATCATGTAAAATTTAATGAATTTAAAAGAGAATGTGTTTTAATAAGCAATAAATAATTGATAGAAAACTATTTATTATTAATATTATTTATGTCCTGGTAGCATGATTTCTACAAGAGTGTGGTATGTTCAGAGCGATACAGGAAGCAAGTGGAAACTTCAAAGAGAAAGCTGTGATCGATTTCCTAACATTTCATTAGTTCTACTCCAGCATCACTCTCTGTTTACATAAAGATACACAAAATATCATACATGACGTGCTTATATGATGACACAACTTTTCATTTTAAGAATTGTGAAAAAATGTAACAATTCTTTCTGACTAAAAAAAAAGACATTCAGTTTAGCGAATTAGATCTTTCAAAATACTCAAGAATGGCACCGGAAATTACAAAATTTGACAAAACCCAACAACGCTAAAAAGACTCAATGTATCAATGGTTTTAAGAAAAAGAGATTTGATTAATTATTCAATGGTTTATTATATTCGCAGTTTGTAGTTATGAAGTGGTCTTGTTTTGTTATCGATTACTGGACACTTTTCGCTGTTTGTCAATATCACATTTGAATTAACCTCAATCTCCCTGACGCCAAATCCATGTAGTAATGGATGTTTATCTTTAAATAAATATAACTTTTTCAAATAAATGTCAGGAGCTGAAATATGTAGTCAGATATTAAATTTTATTACATTGTCTCCGGTAATTATGCATTCTATTAATTCTTTAAATATTAATTTTCTTTCATTTTCGTTTCGTTTACAAAACGGAGCAGATATAGGCTTTTGAGAAAAAAATATTAAAATGAGGAATTGGGTTTTGCTAAAAACTGAAAATAGACATGATGCCACTTTTAAATTTTTCTTTTTGAATATATTCAGATTTTCTTTCGAAATTGAATGACATTTTATTGATACTGGGTTGAAGTTATTTTTAAAACTTTAGGTTTATAGCGGTATTTTGCACTTTGTTGCATTATTGATACATATTGATCAGATTTTTAGTGTTTAATTTAGATTGCTGATATATGAGTTAATATATATTAGTTTAATCGTAGCTAGATTAATTGATTGATTGACTTTTCACTGGTTATCAACCCTTCTGAAGTTATTTAAACTTAAACATATTTTGTAATGTAAGAACACTAAATATTAGCGAGTAAATATTACAATAGCATTTTTATAATCATTTCCTCCATGCAAGGCAGAGATTTCACTGTTAGGCAGGGAATTGCAGAAAAGAATAAAAACGGTACAGGGGATGTCGAATAAAATATAAGAGATGGATGGGAAACAAGAAGATAAAAGATGGCAATTGACGTCGCATTTAAACTTTTTGAGATTGTAGCTATCAGAGAAGCAGGTAAATAGAAGTGAGTTCAACAAGGGGGAAGTGCGAGAAAATGATACCATTTTAATAGCACGAGAGAATACATGTAGTCGAGTTATCAGGGAAAAATTTATCAGATCATTTTCCATTAAAACATATTTGGAGAAATGACAAAGGGAAGCCACATCACGTCGGTGAGAAAGTGACTGAAAACGGGCTGCTACGTCAGGATCAATTATATTACAGATCCTCCTTTGGAATTTGTCGAAAACCTCAAGATGCCTAACAGAAGCACCCAACCAGAAAAAGCAACAGTGTTCAATGCACGGATGAATGGTATATTTATAAATATATTTTGACGAGAAAAACTTCCTGGCTTGACACAGTGAAACAAACTTCCGAACAGTAGATACAGCTATATATTCGATGTAGTCATTGCATTTGAGGTTATTTTTGTAAACTTATAATGATTTTACAGTAAGAAATCTTATTATTTAACCCGTTTAGCCGGGTGAAAATGGAACTCGTAACAGGCTCCAGTTACGGAATTAGGTAATATTGGAATTGCGTTGATTATATTTTTTGCATGAATAATCTAGGAATTTCGCTACGCAATTAACCCTATTGTCGCATGTAACGCAGAATAAATATTCAGATTCATATATAGGAAAAATATCTAAAGAAACCTCATACGATATAAAGATAAGAAATCACTGTTTCAAAACTTCATTTTCAAAAATCTCACAATGATTCATTTCCTTGTTACAGTAAGACGTCATGTTTACATATTAGCGGAAAGTAATGTCTCTTTTCAAACCATAGTGCAATATCACATTACACCCTTTTACTGTGAAACAAATAAATTGTAAACGCAGATACTACTCCAACCGCTTCTTTTCTCGCACCCCCGGCCTTTGGAATTCCCTTACGTGCTTCTCCGACAGCTACAATCTCCAAGAATTTAAATATAAATTCAACAGTCATCTCTTATCTCACTAACCTGCATCCTCTCTCTCTCATGGTCTTTTCTTCGTCCACTCCACTCTCATCAGAATTACCATCCTTCTATTACCCACTTCCTGACACCCTCTATAACCTGTCATTCTTTCTCATAAAGTTTCTTCTATGTAACCCCCTGCACAACAGTGGCTGTAAAATACTGTGCTTGGGGCAATATAATTATAAAAAAAACTAAAATTTTGTTATTAATTTATGAGACTTATAACGTCGTAAAAATCACATTGTGTTTCATTGTAAATAATAATAATAATAATAATAATAATGCTGGCCGCCGAATTGTTTCTGGGCTCGCCCGCCTGCTAAGAAGGTTTCTCAATTAATGTTGATAGAAATGCTGAACTATGACAAATGTAATTATTTATGAGTTTGGTTGGATCAGAAATGCAGATGCTTCATGGGCATTTGACATCGTAAATAATGTTGGTCCTTTATACTTTTGATTTTGTGGTTGGGTTGTTAATTTTGATTTTGTTAATGATAAGGCGATCTGTTTGAAATTTTTGGCAATAGATAATGTAGTTTTCTTGTTCAGGACAATTGTGTATTTATTCATGATATTTTTATGAGAAAATTCGTTTTGCTTATAGTTAACAGGCTTTTGTAGAAGATAATAATAACATTAAGATCTTCAACAAAAAGTAGAAACAGGTTACTATAAGCAAAACGAATTAAAAGCAGCTAACCATATCATAAAAAATATTAACGCAACCGTAAAATAAAAACTACAAATTACTAAAACTATTTACGAGTTCAAATCCTGCTTAAGAAACTGTTCGTGTGTGAAGTCGAAAATCTGGTGTATTTCTTTCAGTTTTTCCTAATTTACATTTTCAAACAATCCGCTGTTTTCTGTTATAATACTGATAGTTTAATAAATGAAAAATTATTGCCAATAAGCTTCATTTGACTATAAATATTTGTTGTAAAAAGTGGAGCAAGGAACAAGTGGGAAAGTTTAGTTTCAACAGGCAAAAAGAGATATGATTTATACAGGTGTTCAGCCAATATAAGATATAGATTTCAAGATATATTTACATAAACAATATATCCTATAGATCCCAGCAGTTAATGTTTATTCATATATATATATATATATATATATATATATATATAAAGTCCCAATTGAGAATTCTACGCAGATGACACCACAATTTACTCTCGCATCAGTAAGAAATCAAATGTGGCGGATAAACATAACTTCACAGCTCATCTTGGGAGCGAACCTAACCCAGTAGTGGGTAAGAAGTGGCGTTTAATTTTCAATGCTTATAGAACGAAACTGCTATCTGTCAAACATCACAGTCAACCTCTCCTGCCCCCCCCCCCCCATATGTATAGACCAAGCGAGTCTCTCTGAAAGGAATATACTGTGCCTCCTTGGTCTTACCCTATATTCCGACCACAAGTGAAATAATTACATTGAGTCAATAGCTAAATCCACTTCTAGGAAGGTTGGGTCATTGTGTCGGGCCAGTAGGCTTTTCCCGCCTGAATCTATCTTGTACACATACAAATCAACCATCCGTCCGTGCATAGAATACTGCTGTGGAATATGGTCAGGGCCGCTGCTGTTCATCTCAGTGTTCTTGACAGGCTCCAAAGAAGAATCTGTAATGTGATACATCCCGACTTAGCAGCTCGACACCAGCCACTTTCTCACTGGCGGTATATGGCTTCCTTCTGTCTATTCTACAAAAATTTTCATGGCTTCTTCACATACGAACTTAAGTCACTGGTGCGCCTGCCAAAAGAATTTACTCGTGCAACTAGATTGGCAACAAGGTCCCACCCATTTCCAATTAGATCAAGCAAATGCAGCTGACAGTTCTACTCCAGCAGCTTTTTTCTTGCACTTCTCGCCTGTGGAACTCTATTCCGTATACTTTCTATCCTGACGGCTATAACCTCCGGGAATTTAAATGCCATGTCAATACCATTCTCTTATTCACTTGACTCCAGTCCTTTCTACATAAACCCGCATATATTGTTCTTTTCCTTTCTCTCTACCTTCGCAACTGTCTTCACACCTGTGTCAGCATCCTTCTCTTACTCTTTCTCTGACACCTCCTATAATTGGTTAGTATTTCCTTTCACTCTCCTCGTTTCTGAACTGTTACTCTTATGTAGCCCTCTGCGTATCAAATGTATCACTACGATTAAGAATTAAGATGCTTTTCGATCGACTCGTCTTCAGGAAAAAATGTTTTGACTTCAGTTGCTGATAAAATCTTTTCTAATAAGTTGCATGTCTTATTTTATTGACGTGTTCTTTTTTTCTGAAGTCGTGACGGTAAAGATGTGTCTTAAATCTTAATCGTTATCATACTTTTGTATCTAGTTTTATTAATAAAATATGATCCCTTATTAAAATATATTATAGCTTTCTGTCTTAATGGTAATCTGTTAATATATATATATATATATATATATATATATATATCGGTAAAAGGCATTTTTGTAAGGCATGGTATATATATTAGTAAAACATTTAATATCAGAGATAATGCGTGTCAGCACCAAGTGATCACCGTCTTTTAATTCTTGGACATTATTTTCAGGCCATGTGTCTTGCGTGGCAACTCGGTTATATATATATATGCCAGCCAATGGAGTATTTGGGTAGCAGAATCATATAATTTCTAACGCTACTGATTAAAAATGAACAATATTGACTTTTAAATGTTTGTTTTTTATTGATTATTTAAGATATTGTGTATTTATGCGTTAATTATCGCTGTTGATAAAATTTAATTAACCGTGCTAATATGTGTATTCCTAGTTTCTCTATTTATTTATTGTTTATTTTCTTTTCTTTAGAGCTTTGTTATCTTAGTTTTTGCTTAGTTTAAATTACTGGCTTTCAATATTACATTATATGCGGACAATATGCACACACTCTTGGCCTTACCGACAATATTTAATGCAATAGGACACATTACGTTTGTAGTCGACTTAGCTGTAGGACTTGCCGGAAAGTTGCCAGTGTTGATAGCCAACAACTTTGGCAGGACCACTCAAAAGCTTCAGTTTGAATTTACTTTCACAGCCTTTCACTTATTTGAATAAGCCCGCAAGGCAGTCGAGGTTTAAAATTAGGGATTTTATTCCCCTAGATGGACTGTCTTCGCGGTCTGAAGAGTTCCATTTATCTAAAACAGCTTCTAATGAGGCGGTAGCATTACATCTTAAGCTCTTTTCCGGTTGGAGGCAGTACTTACTTTTCACAGAATATTTGCGACGCATACCATATGATCCTTTTGAAAATATATATATCAGTGACATTTTCTCTTCGTTATTGCACACTTTTTCTTTTAAGAATATTAAACATTTAGTACACACACACAGAGACACACACTCACAGACACACACTCACAGACATACACAAAATTATTAAACACACAAACAGATGTGTTTTTTTAATCATTTCTTTTGCGGTCTTCAGGTTTTATTATGCAAAACATTTAGCAAAATACATTTTGTATAAATAAGTAAATGTTTCAGGGGATATTCATCCTCACATAAAAAATATTATATGTAAAATAATTATTAGGTTTCATTTAACTTTTCAGCAATTGCTATTTGTAAGTATTTTATTAAATTGTTCTTTATTAAAATATTTTCACGACCTCTTAATAAATTAAGATAAATGTGAACAGGCAAAAGTACAGACACACAATTTGGATGAAATTGAAACCGTGTCGCGACATCAAATTTCTGGCAATAAGAAGAAAAATAATAAAAAGAAAGAATAACAATAATAAAAAAAGAATATCAACAATAATAAGAAAATGTATTAACAAAAATGTGCAGTTTATTGGAATTCATTTTCTGACACCTGTATTTCAACTAATTATATTTTCTAATAGTAGTAGGTCTATGTCGGTCAGAGTTGACCATGAGTAGCATCCTAGTTGCCTTTTTGAATGGAGCATCTGCGTCTGTAACTGTAGAAAACGATGCGGGAGTCGTTGTTGCCGAGGCTGAATTTATGTTTTGTATCTGGTCTGTCGGAGCTGTCAATTTGCTTCATGCGAATCCGCTTCTCCATGGCGATTTGTGTTAATTGATCCTCCCTTGATTTAAGTTGTTGGATCAGGGTTTCTTTCTATTTGAACCAGTTGAATGCTACGCTATCCCATGACTTTGTGTTAATGCCCATAGCTTTCATATTACGTTTTATGATGTCACGATACCGCAGTTCTCGATACAGAAGATCTTTTAGAAGGCAACCGTCTAGCATGAACACATTCCACCTGAGAAGTATCCTACGTATATTGGGAATCTCATGGCAAAAAGGTGCCCAACACTGAGGTCCTGTCTCGAGTCTGTCTGCCTACCATGTTCACACTCCTTAAACAGCGCAGACAAGGTCATTTTCTAATAAATGTAGTATTTTACATAGAGAAACAAACTTTTATTTGAAATTCGAATAACTTCACGTCATCGAAGCGACAGATATCAAATAAATATACTTTGAATGAAATTATACTGTTACATACGATATACGCGAGTGAAACCTGACAATATAACAGCTTGAATCAAACGCTACCAGATATAAATATTATCAGAAAACATATAGGAATACATTTAAGCAATAAGAAGAAGGTTTAATCAAATCGGAGAACAGATAAATGTAAAATATAAATCAGTTGGGATTAACGGATAAAAATAAATGTCAAGGGAACATATCAAAAGAATCGAACAAAAAATATTAAATGATTAATTGGAGTGAAATTGTAGAACATAACAGCTTAAGAACAAACAGAAAGTGGAAATTACCTGGTCGGGTATAAAGCCTAATAAATTTATGAGAGCCATGTAAGGAAATAATTTTTTTCAGGAATAATTTCGCAAAAACTGCTTCTACTGATTGAAATTTACTCCCTGAAATTCTTTTTGTTAAGAACGGGTAAGTAACTTCTTCTTCTTCTTCTATGTGCCCTGTCCCTTCAGGACGTAGGCGATCATGGATCTCCACGTCTCCTTATCCCTTGTGGCTCTTAGTATGTTTGCTCCTGTTCCTCCTGGCAACCCCCGTTCATGTGCTGATCAGGCCCTGCAAATATGTTATCCGCTTCCTTCCTCTGTCTCTCCTTCCTTCTATCTTACCAGTCAGTATCAGGTTCTCCAGGCTCTCCTTCCTCATTGCATGTCCCAGGAACTTCAGTTGTCTCTTCCTGATGCTCAGCATCAATTTCCTTTTTGTTGCTATTCTTTCTAACACCTCGTCGTTGCTTGTATGCTCAGTCCACGATATCAGTTGCATCCTTCTGTAGAACCACATTTCGGCCGCTTCTAGTTTTGTCCTCATTTTCGATGATATTGTCCAGCATTCACAGCCGTATTGAAAAATTGACATCACGTAGCAGTCTAGCACTCTTTTCTTCGTTTCTATTGAGATTTTCCTGTGTGTTAGTATTTTGCTCATCTTCTGGAACGCGTCCTTTGCCATGCCAATTCGCCTTTGGATCTCAGTGTCGCACTTTCCATCTCCTGTTAGAACACTTCCTAGGTACTTAAATTCTTGGACTTGTTTGCTTCTTTTATCCCCCACCTGTATTTGGCATTTTGGGTTGTATCTTTTGCTGATGGCCATGCACTCAGTTTTCTTAAAGTTTATTTGTCGTCCCTTCTTGTCACTCTCCACGGCTACTTTCTGTATTAGGTCTTGTAGTTTCCTTTCCGTGTCCGCAATCAGCACTGTATCGTCCGCATATCTTATGTTGTTCAGGTTGTGGTCTCCAATAACAAATCCTGGCGTGTCAGCTAGGGTCCTCAAAATATTATCGCTGTATAGGTTGAACAAATCCGGTGAAAAGACACATCCTTGTCTTACGCCTTTTTCTATCTTTGTGTATCTACTGAGGTCGTTACCTGTCCGTATGAAGGCCGTTTGCTGCCAGTAGAGATTCTTGATTATTCTCATGTTTTTGCCGAAAATGTCGAAGTTGCCTAGCATCTCCATCAATTCTTTGTGTCTTATTTTGTCGAATGCTTTCGCGTAATCAATGACGCATAGGTACAAGTCTTTCTTCATTTGTAATGCCCTTTCAGAGAGCATCCTAATCATGAATATGGCGTTCCTTGCTCCAGTGTCCTTGACAAACCCGCACTGTTCCTGTCCTATCTCTGGCCTGATTCTGCTTCTCGCTCTATTCATCAGGATTCTGGCAATCAGTTTTGTAATGTGACTCATTAAGCTGATAGTTCTGTGTAGTTCGCACTCGTTTGCACCAGGTTTCTTCGCAACGCTATAAATATCGACTTGCATAGGTCGTCTGGTATTATTCCGCTGCTATATATTTCGTTTATTATGTCGGTTATCTTTTCTATGCAATTATTCTTCTAAGGCTGTCAGCAGCTCTATCACTATGCCATCTGGACCAGGTGCTTTGTTTCTGTTCATTTTGGCCATTGCAGCTTCCATTCGGATTTTAGTATTTCCGGTCCATCCATCTCCTTGTGTATTCTCGGTTGTTCTCTCTTGTCGCAAAAGAGATCCTTTATGTTCTCTACCCATCGCTGGAGTATTTCCTCTTTTTCTAATATGAAACTCTATTTAAATTATTCGAACTATTCTCTTTATATTGGTTGCCATTTGTACGACGTTTCGGCAGTTGTACGCTCCAGCCTTCTTCATGTGCTAGGAATTTTGAACCGAAACCTTTATTACGATCACTGACGTCTATCATTCTCATTCCTTGCGAGAAGTCTCTTTTGGTATTCAAGAGTTATTTCCCTCTAACACGGTTTTCTAAGTTACTTGTCTACCACTGTTGGAGCTTACTGAACTCACATCTCTTTGGGTCAAGTCACTGGAACTAACCAACGTTTATATCCACTGGGCCATGTGTCCTTAGGGACAACAACAACTGAGTTTCTTGGACTTATAAACATAATGTACAGTAACAATTCTTTTAACAGATTTCATATTGCAATTTTAGATATTAATGGTTTTCTTTAGTATTTCTTTTACCAGAGCTCACATTGCAATTTTGACACATGATTTACTTTGGCACTCCGTATTACTGATTCACCAAAATGTATTCATCTCTATGCTTAGTCGACTTAGAAGATTTTTGTAGCTTAGTATATGTGCTAATTCTCTAAGTTTACGCAGTTCCCAATAGAGTTCTCTATCATTTCATCTTTATCCCCTACGGCGCAGTGACTTTTTTCATCCCTACATATGGGGTCAGCTACGCCTGATTTTTCTATCTCCCTTCGTGTTACGACCTTTTCGATGTTCTTGTAGCCGTACCTTAATTGGTTGGCCTGGTTCTTCTATATATTTTTTTCAACAGCTACATGTAATGGCGTACACACAGTCCTTATTCATGTCCTCTTCTGTTAGGGGTCTCATTAGGGAGAGGTATTTGTGAAGTGTAGAACCACTTCTGAAGATCGTCCTGATTGACCATAGATACTTTGTATTTTCTCCGATAGCCCCTTTACCTAGATTAGACAGTCTGTGGCCGTTTTCTGAGAGTTGTTATACTCATGCACTCTTCCTTCCATGTTCGTTGGAGTTCTTGCAGTGCAATCTGGATAATTGTTGCTTTGTAGAGTACTGCTTATGCTTTTTGTATGTCTCCGGGTCGCCACGTCTGACTTTCGCTCAACGTTGCAAACAGCGGACGATCCCTTTTTTAAAGTTGTATAGGTTGTGAGAGTTGAAGTTGAGGTATTGCCCGGTGAATATTGGCTTGAGGAATACGGATGTCTTGGACATCCCTCTTTTTGAGTTATTTTCACATCCAGAAATGCCAGTTTGTTGTCACTATCATTTCCTATAGTGAACTGTATCGATGATATTAATAAGTTCGCGTCTGGGTCTCTATAAAGTGCGGCCAGAAAATCATAGTGTCATCAACGTATCTCAGCCACACAGTTGGCTTTAGAGCTGATATACAGTTTAAGTAACTCGTTTACTTTTTAAGCTATTATTAATAAAAAACATTCTTCAAATAAATTTGTACGAGCGAAAAATTACGTCACCTTGTTTAATTACTTTGTATATACGGAATACTATAAAATTCTCTTTCGACAATGATATACGCGTTCTTTTCCGTATAGATTAAGTAAGACTAATACGTATCTTGAATCTGTTAACTTTATTTGGAATTAGGGACACACGCCAGCAAATTATCTGATAAAGATTCACTCACAAATCTCGTTTGAACACATAATGTTTATAAAATAATTTCTATGTTTATATTTTCTGATATAGACTACGCTGTTTTACCAAAATACATTTTGCTCCTAACCCGGTGGTTACTTTCTTTAACTTTTCCAAACAAAATATCTTTTATAAACTATTTATTTTCTTTTAGTGAGCTCGCATATTTTTGCTGTTTCATAACACCTGCTCAATGTAAATACACTTCTGCGTGCAATAACGCAAGATGTCAGATTATATATATATATATATATATATATATATATATATATATATACTCATTCGCCGCTCCCTTATTTAATACATGTGAAACTTTCATGTACATTTTCATTCAGCTAATGTGATGGAATACATTTAATGGATATTGGCATGAAGATAGTGACCTGCTGAATTTCATTTCAGGTTTTAGCTAAAACAATGTTATTATTTTCAGGGATTTTGAATGTAACATCATCGTGGGTGCTGTGCGGGTGTGTCTGCTTATTAAAAAAGCTGATCTACTAAGTACACCCATTTATCGCGTTAAGAAAGAAAATGTCTACTGAACAGTAGTTATTAGGATACAAATAACTTGTTGACAAAAGAGTTCGAAAAATTATTTCTAGACTGGTTCAAGTTGATAAAAAATCAACTTCCTTTAATTTTCTTATTTTTCCAGGATACAGACGATTATGGTTGAATTTACAGCTCTTACATCATTGAAGCACATGAGCTGCACCTACAAACTACAACATCGGTTGCCACTACCGTAAAAAAAAACAAGAAAATGTGCGTAATATACGCTAAATATGTTTTAAGAAATGGACAAAAGAACATCGCAAAAATGTTGTTTGGTTTGAGGAATCTCAGTTCCTGCAGTAGTATTCGATATAGTTGGGTGAAAATCATGATAGCATTGATCTATCCTGCGTTTCAGGCTAGTGAGGCTGCAATTGCAAGGATCATATGTTTGTAGCATATTTTGGTAACGTTGTTAACAATAACAAATAGTGATTCGAACATTTTTAGCAGGACGATTTACCATGTTGCTAATCAAAAATAGTGTTTTAGTGTTAAAGTGTCTCACAATCATTGGATTTCAATGTCTTAAAGGGTCATTTGGATGAGCTAGATGAAAAGATCCTAGTCCCCTATGAGCATTCAAACAATCCTGGAGAATTCCGGGATGGCATTAGAGTAGCAATAGCTCTCTTTTAAAAAGAATGCTCTCTGAACATGACAAGAAGAAATGGTACGTGATACCAAATGAGATCACATAAGAGACAGTACAGCACACACACACACACACACACACACACACATGCGCGCGCCTACACACACGCACACACATATATGCTTCCCAGCTTGAATTCTTCTCAATATACGTCACTTCACATATCTTCCGGAGTTCGTGATATTTACAATTGTGTTTTGGATTTTTTACCTTGTGCCTGAGAATAACACGCGGTAGAAACCCAAGTAGCCTAGTTTTAAACCTTAATTATTAAGTATTTATTTTCATTCTACTTTCTCCTCATAGACATTTGTGTCGAGCACTTTTTACTATTTCATACCTTTGAGAACATTTGTTTACTGCTTCCCCTTTCTCTTTATATGTATATATACATACAAACATATATGTATGTATATATATATATATATATGAATCATTCATACAATTTTTTGAGTAAAATCTTTTATTTACTGAAATGACATCCATTGTTCTTGACAGAAGAATATATTCGTATCCATATATATGGATACGGATATATTCTTCTGTCAAGAACAACGAATGTGATTTCAGTAAATAAAAGGTTTTAAAAGGATATATATATATATATATATATATATATATATAGGAATAATATGCATTTTTTCAACGAGAAGTTCTATCTGCCAAAAATATTTATGAATAGACATTTGCAGAAAATGTTCTTAAATTTAACATAAACTGAAATTCTTATAATAATAATAATAATAATAATAATAATAATAATAATAATTTTAAAACAAGAATCATGCCAGTGATATTAGCTGCACTTGGAATGATAAAAAATGGAAAAAAGAAACACATTGAAAGAATCCCTGGAAACCCGAGCTTAAGAGATTTACAAAAAATGTCTTGTTAAGTACAGCCCAAACACTAAGGAGAACTTTGTCAGATGTAACACAAGAGATGTCAGGGGAAATAGAAAAAAACATGAAATGGAGCCATAACAACACACCGCGACCTGCCTTAGGTTTTTCCGCAGAATTGGTTTGTAGTGCGACCATAGCAGAAATAAAAATATGATGCAAAATGACAACAGAATAATAAAATGTGTAAACAAACACTGCTATAAACATTGCGCAGCACCAGTTACAGAAATAGTAGATGTCACCATTCTATGGGATTACACCATCTACACAGAAAAATTGAAGCAAATGGCCAGACATTATTGTTAAAAGCCAGAAAGAAAAAACTTGCCTATTAATTAATATGGCTTGTTCAACGGATTGTAACATAGCAACCAAAGAATTCAAAAAACGCAAAATATAAAGACCTGAAAATTGAAATAGAAAAAATGTGGAAATTGAAAACAAGAATCGTGCCAGTGATAGTAGGTGCACTTGGGATGATAAAAAATAGAACAAAAATACACATTAAAAGAATTCCTGGAAACCCGAGCTTAAGTGATATACAAAAAAATTGTCTTGTTAAGTACAGGCCACATAGTAAGGGGAACTTTGTCTATGTAACGCTAAGAATGTTAGGGGAGATAGAAAAACATGAAATGGAGCCATAACAACACACCACCACCTACCTTAGGTTTTCTTGCAGACTTCGTAGATAGTAAAACCATAGCAGGAATCGAAATATGATGAAAAATAATAATAATAATAATAAAAAAGTCTTTTCACTAGAAACTTTCAGGCAAATATTATGCATAATAATATGGATCCAAAATGCAGGTTTTGTGATAAACACCAAGAAGCAATGAACCACCTAATCTCAGGCTGTTCTGTGCTTGCTCCAAATGAATATAAAAATCGCCACGATACAGTTGGGCAATATTTACATTGGGCAATGTGCAAACATTATGGAAAATCTGTAAACAAACACTGGTATGAACATCACCCAGCACTGGTTACAGAAATAGAAGATGTAACCATTCTATGGGATTACACCATCTACACAGACAGAAAAATTGAAGCAAACAGGCCAGACATTATTGTCAAAAACCAGAAGGAGAAAACTTGTCTATTAATTGAAATGGCTTGTCCAGCGGATTGTAACATAGCAATCAAAGAATTTGAAAACTGTCAAAATATAAAGACCTGGAAATTGAAATAGAAAAAATGTGGAAATTGAAAACAAGAGTTGTGCCAGTGATAGTAGGTGCACTTGGAATGATAAAAATTGGAACAAAACAACACATTGAAAGAATCCCTGGAAACCCCAGCTTAAGAGATATACAAAAAATTGTCTTATTAAGTACAGCCCACACACTAAGGAAAACTTTATCTATGTAATGCTAGGGATTATAGGGAAGATAGAAAAACATGATATGGAGTCATAACAACACGCCACGACCTGCCTTAGGTCTCCCCGCAGACTTGGTTGGTAGTGAGACCAAAGCAGAAATCGAAATATGATGAAAAATAACATAATAATAATAATAATAATAATATACCGTAAAAACATCTGTTTGTTGCCGTTATTAGCCAGATCTGAAAACTAAATATCGATTATGCATGTTTTGAATGAATATGTCATTATATGTCTTTATTATTATTATTATTATTATTATTATCATTATTATTATTATTATTATTATTCATGAATGCATGATTGTTTCAGTAATTCAACAATATAAAATCGAAAAATATGTCAATTTATTTTCTCTAGCGTTTACGGAAAATATTTAAAGTGAAAGATATGAATTCGTAAAATGCCTACACACGGTACTCTGGAAAAATCTACTGAAAGCTACATAATCCTATCAAATACCCGGATAATCTAGTTTTTACTTTTGGACAGTTTTCTAAAATTCTGCATTAAAATGCATCAGCTAAGCTTAAAACGTAGAGAAATATTACCTGAGAAAATCAAAATTCTTATCGAGTCATGTGTCTTGGTAAATAATTTAATTATAAAACGCATGAATAAAAGTAAAAATAAACATTAAATAGGTGAAAGTAGAAATAATTCACAAACTGAGTATTTTAGATTATATAATTCAGATTAAGAATAAAGGAATCGTAGCTGTAGCACGAGAATGACTATTTAAAATTAAGTCATGGGCAACACTATTTGATTTCCGCCGTTTCAAGTCCTCATTTGTCTTATAGAAAGTACATTTCTATTATGAAATGTACAGTTATACGCAAATAGATGCATATGAATTTGCTAAAACTATGTTTAATTCAAGATCGAGTTCATTATATCAACAGAGTATGCTCGTTCATTTTCAGATTCTATCCGTCAGTTATATAATCGTGCCACTCAAATGCTCTCAATCAAAAAAGTCAAAATGAATTCGCCGACGAGATGCTATGATACAGTTTAGCGCGATCTTACAAATCTGCTTTTTAAGCATTCAGAATTGTACGTGTTTTGCATTTAAGGTATAGAATTTAATTATATACACGTGTTAGTATATATAAAGAATTAAGTTATAATATCTTTGTCTACAACTGTTCTAAAGCTGAAAGTTTGCAATAGTCTAATGTGAAGTCATGAGTAATTAGCAACGAGACAGCACAAAAAGGTGATTTATTTATTTTAGTTTAGTTTAGCATACTTATTTTGTTATTATTATATTTGTGTACACGTTGTTGCGTAAAAGTAAGTTTAACCCGTAAGATAACAATTTAAAATTGTGTCTTGTATAAGTAATCATTAAGTGTATATATATATATATATATATATATATATATATATATATATATATATATTCTAACAAAGTTGTGGAACTCGTAGGTTTTTTAACCTGCTGTTCATGCATTGACTTTTATAAAGAGTGCTCGATACAAACGTAGAGCGTTATATTGTAATTGTTGTTACAATGGTTTATAAATTCATAGTATCACTACACAAAACATTTCGCGTTTCGAAGCTACCTTTAGTTGCTTCTCATCGGGTGACGAAGTTGAAATGAAAATTGAATGGCGAAAACAGTTTATTTGTGGTGATATGATGTTTAAGTGAACGTGGGGTTGGGAACTTATTCTGATTCTGTCGGCCGTATTATAGTCTTAGAGATATGGCTTAGGAGAGGTGGCTTAGTTTAAGACAGGTTTCTTATTTATCTTTTCTGGATGTGGTGGATGTGGCGTCGTTGTTAATGAGAACGATGCACTATATATATATATATATATATATATATATATATATATTCATTAAGTGCAACCTTTATTAAATGAATTACAACCACGTTCAAAACAGTTTATCTAGCTAGAATAAAAATATAAATGAAAAATTAAGATGTGTAAAAGTAAGTGAAAACTTCTCTCTAATATTCAAAGACTCCACCATTTGAGGTTATGACAACGATGATTATTTTTAATGCTAAAGAATTTTTCTGGCAGTATTAAATGGCAATTTTTAATCACAATTTTTTTCCACTTTACTTAGGTTTCTTGCATTTCAGCCTTCTTTAACTTGAACTCTAGATGTTCAGTTGGGTTTAGATCAGGACATTTACTAGGACATTCCAATACTTAACCCTCTAGGGCCATTCGTATCATATTTGATACAGTATGAAAACAAGCCTTGAAAGAAATATTTTCCTGAAATTTTTTTTAAGAGAAATATTTTATAAATTTCAAATGAAAGCAGTACTGACTGCTCAGTCAATGAATACCAAATGTTTCCTCATAGGGAAATACCAAATGTTTCCTTATAGGGAAATACTGTATCAAATATGATACGAATGGCCCTACAGGGTTAATATTTCTATTTCGAACTCATTCTTTCTGCTTCGAATCATCGTCCAGTTGAAGGATTCAGGCCTAACAAAATAAAATAGATAAATCAAAAACAACTATCGAACATTCGCTCAAAATTGCTTGGTATCATAAAGAATCAACTATTTTGAATGCTTCAGCCGACATGTTTAAGTGTAGAGACCGAATTTTTCAAACCCGTATTAGGAGCTTGCCAGACATACTTCATATCGTTCCTTCCAAAAAACTCTAGTTTTATCTCATACAACATTAAACCTTTTGCCAAAATGTTGCTAACTTATTAATATCAGCTTTAGCATAGTTGAGCCGAGATTTATTGTGCTTTTTTGAAAGCTGTGATTTTTCTCGGCACTCTGCCATAAAGCACAGCATCTTTTCGTTGCACTGCTGACGTATGTACATTGATTTCGACATTGGCCAGTGAACATTACAGAACTGCAGAGGTCACAGTAGGATTTGTCAAACTTGATGTTTACTTGCACTTTCAGTTATTTTTGGCGGACGGCCACCTCTTTATTGCAATGCCTTTATGACTTCAATTTATAAAATCTTTGTTGCACAATAGAAGTATGCACTTCAAATTGTTTGAATAGCTTTTATAACCTTTTCTATCTTTATAGGCGTGCGTCATCTATGCAATTTTTCAAAGCCCCAGTAATATTTGATTTCAGAATTACTTTTTAAATGCCCACATTTTGAATGCACAATGAGTTAATTTGGTTGGCTGCAGTATGCTCAGCTTAATAAAAACTATTTCATTTTATATTTACAAGTGCACAAAATTTATTTGCATTTGCAATCATGTAAAACAAAAAGGCAGAATGTATATGCAAGGGTTCACTTACTTTTGCCCATCAAAATGTGAATATTTACGATCACCACGAAACATCAGTTTTAGTGATAATTCTGTTGTCACAGGTCACCATTTACAGCTTATGATACTGACCTTTTATAAACATAAAGTCAAAGTTTTCAATATGATAGCATCGTTATAATCGATATGTGACATTTAGAGCCATTACAATTAGAATTTGATATCTATATAAACTGCCTTTGGCTAATGCAGCAGCTAAAATCTCAAATCATTGATGAACTTCTCAGGCTAGCATCTTGGAAGTTTTCACTATTATGCCTGGCGGCTTGGTGGTAAATGAACAATTAACTAGAACAAGATGGCCTCTGCGTCGTTTAGTCACTATCGCTGGACACTTAATAAAGTGTTCTAAATACCCACAAAGTGGTTTATTTGGTCAATATGAACAATGCCAATGAATAATATTTCATTTATCTCTGACTACAAGGATAGACATATAGATAAAGTCTTTGCTTAAAATTGTTGGGATAAAATAAGTAATTACAATATGTGTAAAAATTTACTTTTAATGGAATGATAAAAATATATATTTTCTAACTTGTTCTTCATATCCTTCTTTTTTAGGCTGTCTCAACAGGGCGTTACTGATCATGCCTCTCGACAATTCCTTATCCTTTGTAAAATTTGTCTTTTAACAATCTCTCACAAGATCTACTCCGACATTTCTTCACTCACACACGCCTGGTAATTTATACTTTGCTTTCCTCTGTCTCTCTTACATTCAATCTGTCCCGTCAACATTCAAATTCCCAAGCGCACTTTCTTCAACTTCATTTTTCTGATGTTATGCATATGTGTTTCTTTTGGTTTTCATTGGGCATAGAACTTCTTTGTTGATAACGGGTTAAGTCTATGTTATTTTCAGCATCATTCTGCAGAACAGCATTTCTATTGCTTGAAGTCTCATTCATCTTTGAAGAGATTATTCAGAATCCTCTGCAATATAGGTAGACTGGAATTACATTTAGTACTCATTTCTTTTTTCTAGCTGTGTTTTAGTTTCTTATTAATTTGATCAGCTTAAATCTAAAAATCAGCCCACACCTATCGTTAAAAGTACATCGTTTTTCTGAAAAACAAAATATAAATCTCTACCAATCTGGAGTTCAGAAAATTGTAAAAGTCCTCACCAGAATAAATGTAATAAAATAAGTGTTTGAGTTGAAAACAATTATTTCTATATATCAGAAGGAATGAGGCATGAATGATTAGATAACGCCAGCGATTGATCACTGTCATAATCTAATATGTTCATATTAACAGTATAATATACTTATAACCTAATATATTGTAACAACTTCAGAGTTTTGTAATACCTAATCTAATATACGCAAAGAATGTGAGATAACTTCTTCACCGATGATGGAGACTTTTAAATGCCTCTGATATGCCTTAATGAGAAATGAGGGGAATACTAAGAGGGAAAGAGAGAGGAAGTCATTTGCAATATAGAAATAATAATGACATGTAAAATTACAATAACGAGGCAGATTTTAATTCTGAGACACAGGAGGCGGAAAGAGCCTAGAGAACTTAAGATTTTCATAATTTACTAAAGGCAAATATAGTATGAGAAACATGTAAATTATTAAACGTGTTTATATTTCTGAGATAAGATATTGTAACTATTTATACTGTTTACATACTTTGATGTGTTGTCCTCATCTTTATTGTTGCATTCACAGAAAACTGAAATATCCAGAAGATGCATAGTACTTGAAACTAGAAGATTCTATTCCCATGGACTAAATAAACGGTTTGATCTTAAATTTACCGTATATCACCTGAAAAGGGCCGGAGTTTACAACAGCCAAAACGTCGTGTATATGACACTAAAATGTGTACAAGTGATATGTATAATGTAAATAGTTTAATTTTTTTATAATAATATCGCCCTCAAGCAAGGCAATTTAGTTCCCCTGGTGAGCAGGGTGTTACATAGTAGGGAGGTTATGAGAAAGAAGGACAGGTTATAGAGGGGTTCAGGAAGTGGGTAAGAGAAGGATGAGAATACTGATGTGATGAGAGTGGAGTGGACAGAGAAAAGAGCATGAGAGAGAGGATGCGAGTCAGTGAGATAGGAGATGACTCTTGACTTTACATTCTTGGAGATTGTAGCTGTCGGAGAAGCAAGTAAACGGAAGGAAATTCCACAGACGGGAAGTGCGAGAAAAGAAGCTGCGGGTATGAGTTGCGTTTACATTTTATTGGTTTCACAGCAAATGGGTGGGACCTAGTTGCTAATCTAGTGACTCCAGTATATTCATACATAGGGGTTCCAGTAAGATAAGGCCATAGGAGCAGAAGCCGTAAAAGTATTCGTAGAAGAGACGCAGGGAAGCCACATTCTGCCGGTGAGAAAGTGAGCTATCAAATCGGGATTGATTACATTACATATTCTCCGTTTGATTTTTTCAATGATCTGGAGATGTGTTCCTGCGAATTATGTAGAGCCAAAATAGCATGAACCGGAAGACACATTATCATCCACTACCAAAAAGGAAAGGCACAAAACAAAAGAAAAATCAACTAATTGGTTCAAAATGCTGATATGCAGCTGGAAGTGCCTAACTAAACCATTAAATTTTCAAAAATGTATTCAAGGACGTGGGTTTATTCATGGACGTCAGATGGACTAGGAAGAATCATTCGGAGACCCAAGGGACATTTCCTTTGCCACTGGAAGGTTTTCCCGGATTTAAACACTACACCCATGTATATGCATCTTTATAATTATTGTTAATAAGGATTATTATTTTTAATTATAATTTAGTATATACTGTGATAATCATGAGAGAATGTGCGAGCAAAACACTTAAAACCGAATCTTGACCCATTGCAACTTTATGTGCTAATGAATTCCACTGACATGAAGTGTAAAGATTATATTGAGACAATTTCTATGTCTACTGTCAGCAATGTTACTTCCTTGTAGCGTGCTAGCCAATTTTTATCTATAGAGCATATCTTACATATTTATATATCTGTCATTCGTCCAGGCATTGAATATTGCTTGTCACATCTAATCTGGTTATTCGTACTAAACTGGCATTTCTGCCTAAGTCGCTTTCCAACCAGCGAAACAAAATTTTCCTCTACCTTTTCTATAAATATTGTTATGGTAATTTTATCTGATGATTTTTATTTTGTGATGTGCGTTGTGGTGCATTGGATATCGGCTCGGAACGAGAAATCGGGGGGCCGAGTTCGAATTCCAGTTGAATTCATTGCATTCACTTACGCACAAATACCCTTGGAAAATGTATTAATCCGTCTCTTTCTTCCAGTTTTGGGTTAAATAACAGGACAGATTGGGTTCTATAGCCTTGGCTGGCAACCAGTCTATCGCAGAAAGCAACGGCAATCTACTGCAGTATAATCTTCTGCCCAGGCATTCATGTCTCTTTCGAGACATGATTGCCCAAGCGTGTATCACGTCTGGCACTTAACTGACTGACTAAATTGAAAATAAAGTCTTATAACTTTATAGCCGTGTTGTCTAGATGCAACGGTAATTACTATTCTAACAGTTTCTTCTCTGGCGCTTCTTCTGAGACTGTTCCGTCCTGTTGCTTTCCAGTCAACATTGGTCTTTACGAATTTAACAATGCCATTCGTCATATTTTGTCTTCTTTATTTTTATTCTTTTATGGATCTCTCTGTTTCTTCTTCTCATATTTTTCATGCTCAGTAACCACTTGCATATTAGTGGCTCCATCGACCTTGAAATGATTAAAGAAGTTAGTCGTATTGAGAAGTTCCCAGTGTATATATAAAAATAAATTGTTTCGTTATGTATTTTTGAATATGTCCATGGTATGATCACGTTAAACATTTTATACACGTTACTTGATATTCGTCATAAGAATTCACAAAAATAAATATGTAAGTTCGCATCTAGACATAATTCTAGCTTTCCAGATGTCAACCAAGAGAACAATATTTACAATGTTTTCCCTGAAACCAATATGCACATGAAAAGTTATCTATTGAAATAAAAGCTATCGGCACACACAATAACAGCTAATTTTGCTGATATATTAACTTTTAGCGTACAAATTGGCGCCTTTGAACACCACCCACCCATTTAAAAATCAACAACCGCCCCAGGAGTGAGCTTCACCTTACGTGAAGAATCCCAGTTATAAGCCAGCGAGTTTTCTATAGACGGGATTTTAAAGAAAATCAAAGTAGTACTTTCTTCTCGAATTTCTAAAGCATTGTATCAACTTCTCGTGAGTCAGCATACGAAAGATACGATTGTTAATTATCTATTTTAGAAGACCGGTTAAGTTACCTAGTGACGGTTTGAACTTAAATTACATTTATCATAGTAAATCCACATCACTCATCCATCGGAGAGGAATCAGAATAACGATCCTTTTAAATCTTACAATTATGCATATTTACGCTATTTTTAACCAAGTACAAAGCTCAAGAATCAATCAAGGCAGAGTTATACTGAAGGAATAATACTGAAGGTGGAGGTATACTGAAAGACTTAAGTGCAGGATGTAAAAAATGTGTAGGTTATGAGAACAGGTAGGATAGATAACGGTCGATCATATACATAAAGAGCGTAAGAAAGTAATGTTCGGGTAAGCATCCTCTAAAGAAACTGTTCCACAAAACAGTTGCTTCTTGTAAGAAACTATTCAAATTGAACATCTTCCTTACTAATGGAATACGAAGGATGGCTTGTCCATTTATCAGGGCTTAGTTGTTGAATTAATGGAAATATAGAATGTATCATGCCAGAATTTTTGTCATAGTCTCAGCGATAAATCAGTGAAAAGTAAAATGGATAATGTATGGTATAATGATAAGCCAATAGCATGCTCATGACTACTGTCAGCACCTAAATATTTAGCATATTGGTAGAAAAGTTAAATAGTGTATGTAGGAACTAGAAAATTCAAGTAAACCTTTTTTTTTATATATAAAAATACAGTTTTAATAAGTTATGGAACTTTGGTAGTGATAAGTGTGGCATGGTTAATGATGCATTCTTAGGTACTCAGTCTATGAAAAAAGCATAAGCAAAGTAATTCTATGTTTCATTCTACTGTTTCAACAGACATTTTCGATATGAACAATTCTCTTTAAAAATATGTACCCCAAATGGATGCAACGTTGATTTTATTTGAAAGATAAATAAATAAATAAATAATTAAATAAAAACGAGACAAATTAAGAACGAGTCACGTAACATCACAAAGAAAGTGACGAGTTGTGAGACATATAACCAAAGTGACTGTCCTCATCCTGGTGCCATGATTACTAATATAGACATATAGATTTATTATTATTATTTTCATTATTAACCTTACTATGTGCCTTATACATATAACTTCGTACCAAACTTTAACTGGATTAACTAATTAAGTAAAAGCAGCTCTACTTCAATAAATAGCTATTGAACAAGTCTTTTTGGCAATTAATAATGAATAGTGAGTTCGATTCTTAAGGAACTCCCCGCAACCCTGACCTTATACTAAAATAATCGCATTGTCTCGTAATGAATATCAAAATAGGCATGACAGAGTAGAAGAAGTAAGAGAAACATGTTGATGTCAAAGATAAAAATAACTACCCTAAAAAATTAAAATATTCCGAGACGTGAAGTTTCTTACCAAATATATCGTGCTATAAGACGTAAACTCAGTGAATTATGTGCTATAATGTACACGTGGGTAATCATGTCTATTTTGAGACATGACAAAGGGGCAGAAGATTTTCCGCCAGTAGATTGTTATTACTTTCTGCGGTAGACTGGTTGACAGCCAAAGCTATAGAACCCAATCCTTCATGCTATTTAACACATAGCTGAAGAAAAAGCAGCAAATTAATACCTTTCCCAGGGGTATTTGCGCGTAAGTGAATGTAACGAATTCAACTGGAATTAGAACTGAGCTCTCCATTTTCTCGTTCTCAGCCGATGTCTACTGCACCACAACGCACATCTAACTAGAACTACTAGTTAAAATATAGACGCATCATATTGACAAAATAATTATGCGAAAGTGAAAACGAAAGGTAATGTTCATATTAGCGATTTCTTTATAACGGAATCTTTGACATTTATTGACCGATCAGCCACATCTATTTTTGGTAGAAAATTATAAAATCATTTTATTAAACTTTTTTTTCAGGGAAATAGGTTTCATATAAAAGCATATAATGTCCTCATATTTAAGACAACCATGTTTCACACCCTCCCGGAATCGGAATAAAGTAAATAACTTTAGCAGTTTATTAATGCGTGCTTTTATTTTAACAGTTTGGTTGAAGTAGTATAAAATTCTTTATTTTGTCATTATTATCTCTTAATATGTGATAAAAATTTTAACATTTGTTCTTGTTAGCAGTCTTCAATATTTTTAATTTATTCCGTAGTGTTAGTTGTTTGTGATTCTGTAGCGCTAGACCACAAAATTCGAAGAAGCATGGTTCTCACTAAGACATTCAGGTGCTACTCGCTCGAAGACAGTTTAAAAATCTATCTGAGAAGATGATTGCATACAGCTTAGATATTTATGGGTTCCCTACCATAAATGATATCCTTATGAAAATGTCGAACTGACTAGGTGATTGGAAAACACTACTCGTGATGTTATGTTAATTTTGCAGAAACGTGTGGATGTTCAGTGAAACTACCCCTTGCGCCACCTATTTTATGTTGAATTGTCTCATCTCCTATACTAATTTTACTTTAACTAATCAACAAACCTTAATATTCAAATTGTTTATATTTTATTACTTCCACATCAAATGAAAAATGGTAGAAATTATAAATTAGAGAATCTTGATCTGGAAAATTGACCTATAGCCTCATGAGATTGTGCCACACTCAAAATCTACCATCACGTGGAGTCATGTCTCATCAGAATGTGTCCTACTTTACCAATCATCTACTGTCTAATTAATGATCCTAGATTTTGGAACTTAAAGAAAACTAAACTAACCTGTTTACATGCATCTGGCATTTCCTATATTGAAATTAGATCAGTGTCGCATTACTGTTACCACAGAAATGCCATAAACTACGCCTGCGCTTTACGACTATTAAGAACTTATGGACCAGCAAAGTGCTGAATACATTAGGGAGTAATGCCTTCATCATTTATTGCTGGTACACACTTGGGGCGTTACTGAACGAAATCAGGTCTACTGTCCACACAATTTTAAAATGAAACGCTTCAGTCACCCATTCAAACTACGATATATGATGACATCTTTTCATGAGGAGCCATGCCGAATGTGATACTGATTCTTTATATATCAGAGCACAAATTATCTATTTCTAGCAACTATTACCTCAACCTACTGATATCCCTTCAATTATTGTACGTTATCTTAGAAAAAATCATGGGTAAACTATTATAGAAAACTCGTGGACGTTATTGTAAGAAATCACTTGCAAGTTCTTGTAGAAAAACACTTGCACATTAAACAAACCATAATAAGTAACGACTAATGACAACGGTTTTTTCGTATTATTGGAGTAAGAAATATAAAAAACGAATATCTAAAAAAAAACTGCTCTAATACTCACCACAAAACTGATGAAATTATAGATTACGAATGTGATAAATGTTGTTGAAGCATTAGGAATGACGCTAAAGAACGCGCTATAACGCTGTGTGAGTTGAAAACATGAAAAGAAAAATCTAGACAACGGCATGCTTAGAATAAAGAGGTACTGTAATATTGAGATTCGCTTCCATACAATCAATAGTTTAAGCCATCAGTTACTACAGGTGTGGAAGCAGAATCGGTTCAGGTGTAATCATAAATAGAACTGGTTATTAAAATTTTGTTAGTCTACAGTTTGTGTTTTCCTTTCGGCCATAAACGTTTATTTTTCATGTAATAAATCTAACGACAGTTACGTTTTTTGTACATAGTGTGCTACAATGGACAATTTATCTATACGTGAATGCCTTTGAAAGCGATACACTCACTCGCACTAAAGTATCGTACATAAAAATGTTCGAACGATTATAAAGAATATATGATGACACAAAATCACGTTGGAAAAGAATCGAAGCAAAGTGATCTCTACCTGATTTTAAAATAATCGCAAAAAACTGTCTTATCCCGGCGTAAGAACGTGGTTTCATAATCCTTTTTTTTATATTATGGTTTTATCTAAATTAGATTTCGCGCAATAATATCAAGTTGGAGAGGGATATAGCATTCGAATTAAATAATATAAAGACCGATATACACTGATATTTACACTGGCAAATAGAATAGAGATATTTCAACATGCTAAGTATATAAGTTTTATTTCCTAGGAGAGCAAATCACCGGAATAAAGATGCAGTTGAAGCAAACGAACAGCATTCAAAATGGTGAGAGAGAAGCTAACAGGATTTGGCTTGCAGAAATTATATACATTATAAAAATATTACAATTGGATCTAAATGTTCAAAATAATCTGAGAATCAAAATATATAAGCAAAAAGATAAATTCAAATCTACACATCTTCAAGTCTTGGGTTAATTTATATTTCCTGCATAAATTCATAACATCCACCCTGCGTTTTCTCCTGTTCTTATAATACCACACAGTAACCAATTGTGGTTAGTGTTTCTTATGCTGGAAGGACATTGGTATAAAATGATGCATATATGAAATGCTTCCACCATCGTATTTATCACGATCTAGTGTCCTGTAACTCATTAGAACACCACACGTACTGTAGCCGTAGGAGAAGTGGTATATTTTGGACATGATAACCAGCCATATATTAACCCTCTCCAAGCTTGTTCGAATTCAGAACTTTCCTTTTCCTAGAGTGGTTACCACTCAAGTTTATAGAACCATTCCCCTCCTATTAAACCCATAGCTTGATAAAGAGAGAATTGCGAAATTGAATGCAAAATACTGGGTTTGAGTTTGAACTTTGTCCGCTCATTCCACATTTCAAATTAATAACTATTATGGTACCAGCATAAACGAAATATATTATGTAAGAGAAACTAAAAATAAACGGAGTAATAAAATATATTATGAGAAAATATAGGCAAAGAAGTAAGGAGGACAGAACAAACAAAAGCATGCAAAACAAAAGAAAGCAATAAGAAAAGATGTGAAAAAACGCAAAATTAGATAAAAAAGGAATGAGCAAGAAAAAAGAAGTGGAAGTACTAAAAATAGAAAGAAACAATCAAAGAAAGAAAAATAAAGAAAATCGAGTAAAAGTTTACATAGAAATAAATAAAGAAAAAAACGATAACCGACCGAAAAGAAAAAAAATGACAATCACACACGATCATACGCACACGCACACATGATAAACAAGTTTTAAGATGTGCAATATATTTATGAGTTAAAGTGCTCAATATAAGGAAAAGAGCGTATGTAAATATAAAAGGAGAGATTAAAGGAAACACCCATCGGTGGCATCTGCTTCATGCTAAACTCAATCGTCAGGATATATATATATATATATATATATATATATATATATATATATATGGTTTTTCATATGCAAGTCCTACTATTTAACTCATAGTGCGAGATAGGAGATGCTTACATACCTTTCATAATGTTATTCGTGCGTCAGTGATCTAATAGTGTTCATTATATTCACTGACGCACAAATAGGCTTATGGAAGGTATGTAAGTATCTACTCTCTCCCACTTTGGGATATATATATATATATATATATATATATATATATATATATATATAGGAAAAACTTCTAAATATACTGAATTTTAAAAATACTGGATTTTAAAATTAAATACATATAGGCTGGGGTTAAATAGGGACTAAGGTGTTTTGAATCTTTATAAATATTTCAATAGTTAAACATTTTTTAGATACACTTAAAAAACTTTCCTTTAAAACAACATTTAAAAGTATTATTAGAGATAGGTTTACGTTTACAAATATTAAAAACTCTATCGCTTTCTACGTCACGTGATGTAAACATCTCTCGACGGACGCTTTCGCGGCGAACGCTTCTAGTTTAAATTTTAAAATCATTTTGTTTCTGATGAAAGGCCAAGGCCGTTCTGAAATATCAAATATATATATATATATATATATATATATATATATATATATATATATATATACACACACAAACAAAGAATCTCAAGATAGCCAAAACCTACCGCGGTTTCACACTACGGCACGTCAGGGCAAAGGCAAAACCAAAGATTAACCAAATAAATAGACAACCACCAAGACAAGGACTAACTAACTAGACCACACCAAGGGGGTGTTAAGGAGAGAAAAAAAAATCTACGCTAACACACTAAGCAATGAATTTAATCTTATGGAATTTACATTTGTTTAGGATTTCTGTTTTAGCATTAAGTAAATTATGGGCAGGTTCGAACATAGCTATCGCTAATTTCTCCTCACCACATAAATTACAGAATTTACTGCCTTTGTTGTAATCGGGACATTTTTTTATTATTTCCCATTTTAATATGGGGTCTATTTTAGTTTTAGTTTTTATGTCCCATACATAATTAGATAAGGTCGTACTGTGTCTGTACTTCTCATTTTTAAATGAGGTCTTATGGTTATAAAACCTAATTTTAAACGAATCATGTGTCGCCCCTATGTACGTTTTAGTGTGTTTATCATTCTCATTTTTATAAACTTTAACCCTATAGACTACATTAACTTGGTTACAATTACCTCTAATAGGGCACTCAGTTTTTATTCTACAATTACAATTATTGTTAGTAGTGTTGGTAGTGTTTGCAATAGTAGTACTATTTTTCAGTTTTCTTTTATTACTATTATTAATTATTTTGCCAATATTCGGCAAACAAGAGTAACTGAGTTTAATTGTGTTTCTATTAAATACTTTTTAAAGTTGGCTGTCATGGCTAAAATGTTTATCTATAAGGTTGAAAAACATTTTACCTATTTTAGATTTAACTTCCTTGTTAAAGGGGGGGTTAAACCATATTATGTTCCTGGATCTATTGTTATTTTTGCTTTTAATGTTATTTTGGTTTAAAAATTTGAGGGCCTGTGGATGTCCACTTTTTATTAGTGCAGACTGGTAAATCTTCTTATACTTTTCAAAAGTTTCACTATTAGATGAGTTAGTCGACAATCTATATGATATTCCATTAGGAATGCTCTTAAGTATATGGGCTGGGTGGTTGGAACTCTTATTAACATATTTGGGGATGTAGTTATTTTTAATGTAAGGTGTTATATATCCATTATTTAAATTTAATGTTATGTCCAAATAGTTAACGATCTTAATGTTATATTCTATTTCAATATCTAAACCGTAAGATTTAAAAAATTTTTGTACATCTTTTCTAATTTTATCCCCTATTCTAGGTGTACAGTTATCTACTATAATCAATCCATCGTCCCGGTATAAACCGTGATTATGGAAATCTATAATGGCGTTAAGTTTATGGAGCAGTAAACAACCGATCAGCTCCGCCACCTCGGATATATATATATATACAATATTGTATATATATATATATATATATATATACAATATTGGAAAAAAATAAATACTGTCAAAAAAATACATTTTTAAACTTACAACTTTTTAGTAGTTTTTCCTATACATATTAAGACAGTATCCGTGGATCATCATTATGCTACATATATATATATATATATATATATATATATATATATATATATATATTAGTTTTGTGCATAATTAAATTAGATCATTACTCAGTTGTATTCAAATGTGCAAAATATATTTTTATTTTGTGGCATTTGGATATTTGTAATTTGAAAAATGAGTTATTTTCTCAACCTAGGTTTCAATGTTTCGGTATCTTCAGACAATTTATAATAACTAATTTTACAATGTTTTTCAAACGTACAACAGGGATTTTTTTACAAAGGCATGTCTGGAGTTTTTAAACAACCGAAATTTTTCAAAAGTAGGGAGGAATTATTTCATGATCACATAACACTTTCATACTGGCTTGTATGATCCTAATATTTATTTATAGGTGTTATTCCATCTGGACATTACTTCTAATTTTTCATGTAGTATTTCTTTTTTGTTGTAGAATCAACATAATGGCAAATATTTCTTCTTGTTACATTCTGAAGATATCACCATCGTTGTAAGGTCTCTCTTTTTTACTATACTTCATGTTATATCCGAGTCTTTTCCACTTTACATATTCAATTTTCACTAGAGGCTAGCTAGTTTGGTACAATTTTTCAAATTTTCAAGTTTCAATGTTTTTTTTTTTGTTTTTTTTTGTTTTATAAGCGTTTCAACACGAGCAAGGCATGTCACTGCCACTACTGCGCAGGGGGCTACTTAGAGTGGAGAAAGGATGAGTAAATATAGGAAATGTCAGAGGGTGGGTGATAGGCGGGTAAAGATACCGAGAATGGTTAAATATAGGAAATGTCAGAGGGTGGGTGATAGGCAGGTAAAGATACCGAGAATGAGGGTTAGTTAGTTGAAAGTGTTCTGAGAATAATTGGGAGTTAGGGTGATAGGAGGTGTCTATTGACCCTACATTTAAACACCTGGAGATTGTAGCTGTGGGGAAAGCAGACTTGTGGAAGGGAGTTCCACAGGCGGGAAGCGCGATAAAAGAAGTTGTTGGAGTAGAATTTACGGTTACATCTTATCTGTTTAACTGTAAAATGGTGGGACCTAGTTGCTAATCTAGTATCTCGTGTAAATTCGTGCTTGTGAATTTGTAATTATTCGATCAGTTTTTAAAATTTCATTTTGTAGACCCAAAATGTGTCTTTCTTTGTCCATATGTATCATGTACCTCTGCTTGGTAAATAACCCCTTCTGTTTTGAATGTCCGTTAAATGGGCATTTGTTTTTTTCCCTAGTGTTACATTCTTTATTAGTGATGTTATATTGCACGATATTATTTGGCTTTCAGGCATATTTTTTATGAAATTTTCTAAATTATTAGTAAAGCTATAACTTAAAGTACTTGAAATCCTATTAAAAAGTTTATTTAATTCTGAGTTTTAGAAAGTGTTTATTAATTAAAAAAAATATTTGCCTATTTTGTAATTTACTTGTTGCGTCTCGAATGTTTTGAAACACGTTTATTTCTCCGCGTGACTTGTTCGAATCTTTGTCGCCAAATTGTTGTGGATTCTTATTTAGAAAACCACACAATATAATAATAACAAGAACAGATGTGAGAGGAAAAAATGTAAGTATATTGAATATATACAACCTGTAAACAGTAGATTTAGGAATACTTGTTACTGGAAGTCAAATATATACAAAGAAGTAAGACCGGGTAATAAGTCTTTATTCGTGCTGACCAACGAGCGGCGGTGCAACTGCTCCAACAAACACCAATAACACCAACTACAACAGACAACTCTATATTTAGTTGTCCCTTCCAGTAAGGGCAACATGTGACACATGGTCAGTTATGACTGGGATTTCCGGGCTATATGGCCCGGCCAAAAAATGTCTGTCTATTTTTGCCCAGTCGTGCTTCTACCCTTCGGCGGAACCACGATTGGGTTATTGCTCTCTGCTCGGAAGCAGAGAGCGCCCTCTACCCGAAGGCAGAGTGCTGACAGTGTCATAGTTGCAGAGGCAAATGCCAACTGGTTCTGTGTAGGCAGGATTATTTGTATAATTTGGAAGAATCCATAGAGTGTGTAAAAAGGGGCGATATCCCAACAAATATAATAGTATTTAGATTTCTAGCATTATTTTTATTTGTTCGTTTGACCGAGGTTTGTATTCTAATTTGTCCTTATGACCAGTTTCATTTAAGCACCTTTCATATTCTTCTTTCGTTTGAGTGATGACATTGAAGAGAAAAAGAATATTAGTGAGAGAGTAACAATAGACAGAAAGAAATAATGAAAGAAAGAAAGAACGAACGAAAGAAATGAAAGTAAGGAGTTCAAAGACAAACAAAAAAGAAAGAAAAATAACTAACAACAGGACGAGGAAAAGTGAAGAACGTAAATTAATAATAATATTAATGAAGAAATATATTCGTGTATATTCTGTATTTCTAATTACTTAAAATATTCTATATTGATGAAGAGAGGGAAGGGAAGGAAAAGGAAGAGAGTGACTGAAAAACACCAGTGGAAGAAAACGTATCGTTAAAACAGAAGAAATGAGAAACGGAGATCTTCAATGATGACAATCAGGGAACAAAATAAACGAGAAGAAAGAAGTCAAAATGATTTTGAAAAAAGTAGGAAAGGAAAAGCAAGCCTAAAGCTGATAATGATGAAAGATAATAAAAAAGAGAGCTGATTCCCTTGAAAATAACATTAAAATTTGCAAGTCACGCTGTATTTGCTAACTCGTTTCAATCGTTCATAAGCGTGCAGTTAAACAAAAGAAAACCAAATCAACGCTCAAATATCAGGGCATCACATCTCAGCTGACATTAAAAAAAATGTCCACAATGCAATGAAATGTGATTACATCTTCAATGGTGAGCACGTAGACGATTCGTGAGACACCGGTGCAACATTGGTGCACTTAGTTTCTTCACATTTGTGTACCATGTCATGCGTGTTTTTGACATGAGGCACCGTAAAAAATTAAAATTATTTAAATAATAGCAATAATAATTACATAATAATTTTCTCTTAATTTATCGATTGAAAACAACGAAGACCCACACAATTCGCGGAAATATCTTTGCTCAAATTTTAGTACAATATTCCATTAAAGTTGATATTATTGTTAACAATCTGACTGAAACATTAGGAATTGTTAAGATAAATTATGAGGAATAAGGGCTTTGAAAATGAAGTGTGAAATTGCATCGATCGCTAAAACAAGCGAGGAAAGCAGTGAGTAAATTATTTGAGAAACATTTTCAAATGCACAGAGAAAGCCGTCGTTGATAAACGATGGTTGTAAATAATCATGGATTGAGATGAAATATTTGCTTACATAATCTTTTTTTGTGAATAGCAAATGTAAAGAAATAAACTTTGGAAACTTACATTAAGTATTTTATGGTATACTAATTATTTATGAGCTACATTTCAGCCTTTGCAATAATTGGAAGCTAACAATAATTATATCCCTCTGTTGTCGACAAAGATCCTTAATATCTGTTAAAATTTTAGGATTTCTCTGATGTTCTAAACGTTTAGAAATATTTACAGACTTAGTATACAAGTCAAGAGTGTGATGAAGTTATTTTAAAGTAGAACTACACTTTACATTTCACTCTGTATGTTTGTGATCGCTATCTTTCTGACAAACGGGCCTCGTGACAGAAATGTCCTATATAAAATAGGCTTTTCTCCTATATTTCATTATATATAGTACTATCCACTTTTCGAACATTCCGCTCTTACCCATACAAATTACTCTAACTGGAAAAAAGTATAAAACTATATTAGTACATATCTTAAAAACTCGTCTCTTCATCATTTACACTGTTCAGTCTGTTGTCCTCATCTTTATTGTCATATTTACGAGTTTTTTTAATCATTTCACCCCAAGCAAGGCATTCCACTGCCACTATTGCGCTTGGGGCTACATAGAGAAAGGTAAATAGAAAGAGTGGTTAGATATAGGAAATGTCAGAAGGGAGGGGATAGATAGATGGGTGGGGGGAAGAGTGTTTGAAAGAATGGAAGCGAGTTAGTTTGTTAGGAGGTGTCTATTGACCTTACATTTAAACTCCTGGAGATTGTAGCCGTCGGGGAAGCAGTCATGTGGAAGGGAATTCCACAGTCGGGAAGTGCGAGAAAAGGAACTGTTGGAGTAGAAGTTGCGGTTGCATTTTATCGGCTTCACTGCAAAAGGGTGGGATCCAGTTGCTAATCTAGTATCTCGTGTAAATTCGAACCTAGGGGGCACCAGTGATCCAAGTTCATCGGAGCAGAAGCCGTGAAAGTATTTATAGAAGAGATACAGGGAAGCCACGTCGCACCGGTAAGAGAGAGACTGCAGGCGGTCTGCTAAGTCGCAATCAATCACAGACCCTCCTCTGTACCTTGTCGAGAAGCCCAAGGAGAATAGCAGGGGCACCCGACCAGATATGGCAACAGTATTCAATGCAAGGGGCGGATGGTAGATTTATAAATGTGCAGGATAGATTCAGACGGAAAAAACTTCCGGGCCTTCACAGAGAACCGACTTTCATAGCAGTGGATTCGATATAGTCATTCCACTTGAGGTCGGCTGAAAGTGTGAGACCAAGGAGGCGTAGTGTATTACTCTCTGGGAGGCAAGCCTGGTCCATGCTAATAGGAGGTAGGTGCGATTGTCTATGATGATTAATTGATAGTAGCTTCGTTTTAGAAGCATTAAAATTTACGAGCCATTTCTTACCCCAGTCCACTACGGATTGGAAGTCCTTTCCAAGCTCGGCTGCAAGGTTAACGTTGTCGCCCACACCAGACCTTTGATCGAGGCGAGAATAAACTGTGGTGTCATCGGCGTCATCTAATGTACGCTCTGGCCTTCTCTGGTGCTAGGAATTTTAAACCAAACACTTTCTTTCGATCAGTGGGCTAAATAACTCTCATTCTATAAGCGATGCCACTTCCGGATGCTATGTAGTTAACTTCGTTTTGACTCAACTCCCTAAGTTATTTTCACAAATGCTTTAGTGAGGTACTGAACTCACAACACTTTGGGTCAAGTCATTGGAACTAACAAACGCATATATCCACTGGCCCATGTGTCATTGAGTACATGACATCCGAAAGTGACATTGCACATAGAATGAGAATTATATACTCCAGTAATCGAAATAATATGTTCAGTTCAAAATTCTTAAAACCTCAAGAAGGCCGGAACCTACAACAGATGAAACGTAGTAAACATGAAAATAAAGATGAGAACAACAATCTGTATATTAGGTAAATACAAAATTACTTAGGGTTTTTTAAATATGATAAGATTTCGCACATATTTCAAACGTAATTGTAATATATCTAGTTTTCAGTTACTGACGTTATCCATAACTTCATAAATCCAGAAATAATCAGTGTAACATGAGTAATGAGGCATAATATCAATATGCGTATATTCTCGAGAGTTTTAACACAGATCTCTATTCTTATTTTAATGAGATCGTATAGATGATAAATACAAACCTAACATTCATTATTATAAGTTCCTTGCACAGGCTGAGGCAATCAAATAAGAGGTTTATATAGGTTAGCTGAACAACTCAGGAATTTTCCACATCATATATCATAAATGTTCAATGATAGCAAAATCTGAGGATATTACCGTCTATGGAAGGTGCAAATATCTTCACCTATAGTCGGTTTCACATTCTCAGAGTCTCTGCAACAAGCACAGAAGTTTATCTCTAGTTTCATGCTAAGAATTAAGTTTCCAGTTCTTTTTAAACTTTTCACGATTTATTTCACTCCAAATACCCACTAGCGTTATAGTAGTATTATTGTCTTGCTTACAATAAAACGATTAAAAATTTGGCAACATTTGTTTGAAAACCTTGCAGGGTATGTTGACTAACATAAGTTAAATGTGGGCATAAATTATCCTGCTAGAACACCATACTGTTCTTCATTTTGCAAGAAAGTCAGTAGAAGAGGATAATCAATGTTCTAGATATAAAGTTGATTTTCTAAACTCAACTTAGAGGTGGCACAATGCCGAAAGTATGGGGTACACAGTGAATATCCTATAGTACTAACCAATCGTAAGCTTTCAATCGAGATAAGCTTTCTAATCCTTACACTATGTCGAGATGCCAAAATAATAAAATTCTAAGCGTCGCTTAAATGTCACACAAGGCCGAAAGCATGAGCATTCAGTGAGATTTGAACTCATTAATCAAATTTAATGATTCTGAGAAAACAATTTTGATAAACATTACATCACACATCAAATTGCAAATGTTCTAGATATAAAGGTTGGGTATTCTTATTTTCCAACTACGACTGTCTGCTAAGGAGGATACACAACTTCTATTGCACACGCCTGCTAATGGATATTTGCGACTGTTTAGTACCTACAGAGACCACCTATGCTGAACGTGCCTTAGTTCAAATTTCAGGGCAAACGACCATCATCTACCATCGTCAGTATTTTAACAAAACCCTCGGTAACGATTAATTTTGATTTAGTACTAGCAAACCAGTGACGTCTTCGGAAAAGTACCCTCTAATCAATATTACTTACAATGCCTGGCTTAAAACGTGGTAAGATTTTTATGCACTTTACAAAGATTTCATTCACAGTGTTGTTGGTATATAGGACACTGTTCAACAGTCCCGGACATAACATTGCATGTTGGAATATAGCATCATTCAAATTGATCCCAGATCCTGTTTGTATGCTGATAATGAATACTCTCTGGAACATTGGCGACATGCAATTGTCATTTTCAGTATACTGCAAGACGAAGAAGGACGTGCACGTAATGCAACATAAGTGTAAATCTGGAAACACGTGGGCATTTAGTCGTACTATATATATATATATATATATATATATATATATATATATATATATATATAATCATATCGCCCCAAGCAAGGCATTTTACTGCCACTGTTTTGCAGGCGGTTGTATATGAGGAAAAGTATGAGAAAAAGTGACAATTTATAGAGTGTATCAGAAAGTGGCTAAGAGAAGGATGAGAATACTGATGAGAGTGGAGTGGGCGGAGAAATGAGCATGAATGAGAGAGGATGCAAGATGTTAGTGAGAAAGGAGATGACTATTAACTTTACATTTAAATTCTTGGAGATTATAGCTGTCGGCAAAGCAAGTAAATGGAAGGGAATTCCACAGGCTGATGGCGTAGAATTTGCGTTAACATTTTAGTAGTTTCACAGTAAAAGAATAGGACGTAGTTGCTAATCATGTGGTTCGAGTAAATTCATATATAAGAAGCACCAATGAGCTAAGTTCAACGGAGCAGAAGCCGTGAAAATATTTTAGAAGAGACACAGGAAAGCCACATGCGCTGGTGAGGAAGTAACTGTATGTAAGCTGCCAAGTCGGGATCGATCACATTACAGCTACTTTGTTGGAATTTGTCAAGAACACCTAGGCGGATAGAAACACCCAAACAGATATGGCAGCAGTATTCAATGCACAGGTGAATGGTAGATTTTTATATGTGCAGGATATTTTTAGACGGGAAAAAACTTCCTGGCCCTACATAGAGAACCAACATTCTTAGCAGAAGATTTAGCGATGGGCTTTATATAGTCATTCCACTTGAGGTCTGTTATGAGTTAACCCCAGAAGGCTCAGTGTTTGCTTTCAGTGAGACTAGCCTAATCCATGCTAATGGCAGATAAGAGTGATTGTCTGTGATAGTTAATAGATAGCAGCTCTATTTTGAGAGCATTAAGATTCACGAGCCATTTTTTTATCCCAATCCGCCAGGAATTGGAGGTTCTTTTCAAGCGCGGTAGCGAGGTTTCGTTTGTCAGCCTCGGCAGATTTTTGGTCGATGCAAGAGTAAACCGTATTGTCGCAGCGTATATGCCTACTTGGGTTCTAATACATCTGGGAGATTCTTAATGTAGATAAGGAAAAGCATGGGACCTAGAATAGAATATTAAAGGACACTCGCGTTCGTATGATAGTACTGAGAGTCATGTCTTTTTAATACTACCTTCATTGTGCGATTTGAAAGGAATGACTGGATAAGGTCAAACAATTGTTCAGTTATACCATAGCCTCGCAGCTTGCGTAGAAGACCAGCATGCCAGACTCTGTCAAATCCTTTGGAGATATCTAGGGCAACAGTTTGGTCTTCACCATTCTTGTCCAGAGCCTGGTGTATATACTCAGTGATGGTCGTGAGCATATCAGCAATAGACCTGGTGAAGCGGAAACCATACTGTTTGTCAGAGAAGTGTCTGTGGGCTGTGAGATGTTGAACCACCTCGGCGTTGATAATGGCTTCGAACACTTTGCTAAAATCCATAGGAGGCTGATAGGGCGATAATTAGAGGGGTCAGAGTGTTCGCCTGTGTTTTTATATGTTGGAACCACGGAGGAAGACTTCCAGCAGGTAGGAAAGCAAGAAGCAGAGAGGCAAGTTTGGAGAGAAAGAGGAGAGTTCATATGTCCTACTTTCCATATTCATATTTTGCGGTCATTGTTTAACACTTGCTTTATTTAGACTCAAAGACTATCAGAGATTAAAATTTTATAGATATAGACAATTTGGACGGAAGAGACAACACTGCATGGATATTGACATTTTCAAGTTTGAATATGATCTTAAGAACAAATGCACGCACGCATTCTCTCTCTCTCTTTGTGCACCTCTCTCTGCATATCTTTTTCTCTCTCTCTCTCTCTGTCTGTCTGTCTCTCCCCCTCTCTCTCTCTTTCTCTCTCTCTCTCTCTCTATATATATATATATTTAAGCCTCACATGCATGCGTGTGTGTAAAGGAATTAAGGGGATATCGGTAAAAGTTCTTCGCTGTCCTTCTTAGGCTTATTTCTAGACATGCCCGTTTCGTTTGGTTAATTACGATGAGAGCTTGGTTGTGGGTAGTGTACCTATAGATACAGTAATGCTAAGGGTGTTCATGACCTGTATATTAGTTATTTATTTTTTTAACGTTTTCTATTTTATCCATTTACATATTTCATTCATCTTATTGCTTTTTCCTTTCATTTTTCTTCCATTTTAAGATTTGTTATTCAGAATAAATTTCATTAGATTTTACTTCTTTATTGGTTCATGGTGTTGTGTGTGCAGATTTACTTAGTTCACTGAAACAGAAGCTTATATATTTGGATACTGTTTTGCTTGAGTGTAAGTTTACAAAATAATTCCCTACTTTGTAAACCGAAATTCGATAATTTAGCCAATATCGAGTTTGAGTGTCACGTTCGTTTGTTCAGAAGGTTTTATGCCTAAAAATGTGCAAATAAAAAAGTTCTCAACAGTCACCAGGCAACATTGCAATACAAAAGTAGTAAGCGATCATATGAATAAAGAAATAAATAAAGCACGATCAACTTTTAGAAGACAAGTTGGCTACACACAACGATATATATATATATATATATATATATATATATATATATTATAAATTATAAATACACGACAAAGATACGTTTGTTTTGACATTGAAACTTCCATGTCTCATCAGGCGGTGTGTAAAGTAATGGAAAGCCTCTTTCCTTATATTTCTTTAGTTTTGTTAGCAAAACTAAACAAATATAAGGAAAGAGGCTTTCCATTACCTTTCAAACATCTGGGTTCTAATACACATGGAATACTCTTAATGTAGATAAGGAAAAGCATGGTACCTAGAATAGAATCTTAAGGGAAACCCGCGCTCGTATGATAGACTCAAAGACTATCAGAGATTAAAATTTTATAGATATAGACAATTTGGACGAAAGAGACGCTTTTAGGCATAAAACCTTCTGAACAAACGAATGTGACACTCAAACTCGATATATATGTTAGATTGTTAGTATATGTTAACAAATCAATATATCTTTCTTTACATGCCCATCCATATTTTCCTATCCATAGTGGCTATTAGCATGCTTTCTCCTGAAGCCCCATCCAAAACCTGCTCTGCCATCCATTTGCTTAAACTCAAGTAACATAATTGAAGAGTTTAAACAAGTAGAGTATATTTCTCCTGTCGTTCTCTCTCCTTATCTGAACTGTGAGTATCAGTTTCTCTAAACCATCTTAAATAATTTTCTACCTTGAAAAGTCCCATGCTTTTACTTATCTACATTAAGAGTCTCCCAGGTGTTGGTGGGGGTTAGTGATAGGGGAATAAGTCTATGACCCTTGGAATTTTTGGAGAGGGTGATTTTTGGACGTTGTAAGAATTCTTTCTTCGTTCTGTCTTCACTCGGATATATATATATATATATATATATATATATATATATATATATATATATATATTGTGTCTGTCTGTATATGTGTATGTGTTATCCCACAGTAATGTTCTCCAGTAAGGTTTGTCACAATTATTTCCCTAAAATCTTCTTTTGCTGCTGTATCACATTCAGCTTATTAATGTTTTACCGTCTACATTATTTTCTTTGTTCTTTGTTTTTCCTTGTCGTATTTTCAATAATTAATTAAAAGGTTTCGTTGCAATTTTGTCGATTTTGAATAAATGACTATCAAATGGTTTTGATGATTCTGTTTTCTTTTAATTTCTAAGTCGCTGAAGGCATGAAACATGGCAAAGCAAACAATTAAAGATTCTCACGTTTTTTAGATTGTCTGACTCCAGCAACAAAGAAAATAGTTTATTTAAATCTAATATATGAATATCAAAAATGTTTTTCCGACTGTTCGATCTAATCCGTGAAAAATAAATAAACATATATATATATAATTCAAAGTAGCCTGGAGAGGGTCGGTTTCTTGTTGCTTCTAAGGCTCCAGTATATGTGATGACTTTACGACGCTAATGAGCTATGGGATTCGTGATAGCATTACACGTGTGTAATTTGAAGATGATCCGCTGCTCAGTAATCAGATAATTATATTTCCGACATGCCCTGTTTGCTGTTCTAGCTGGTTCATACCATTATTGACAAAGGTGACAGGTAATTTTATTTTAATATCGTTTTGATGGATTAATATTACTTTCAGCTAACATCAATGTCAGTCAGTCAAGTGCCACATGTGATACACGCTTGGGCGATCATGTCCCAAATGAGACATGACTGACTGGACAGAAAATTGTCCCTGCAGTAGGTTACCATTACTTTCTGCAGTAGACTAGTTACTGACCAAAGCTATAGAACCCAATCTATCATGTTATTTAACCCATAACTAAAGGGAAAAGACGGATATTTATAGGTATTTGCGCGTAATTGAATGCAAGAAATTCAACTGGAATTCGAATTTGACTACCAGATTTCTCGTTTAAAGCTGATGTCCACTTCACCACCTAAAATAAAAGTTTTCCCTTTTTGTATATGAATAAATGGGGACCAAACACACTTAACCTGTGTTGATTATGACAAGTCGGGTAAGATTAGAGATTGAAACTGTTGTCCACAACTTCATCTCAGGAGTGGTGGGCGCATGGGTTGAGTCATTGAGGATCAATGTGTATACCTTTAAACAAGATACGAGTTAAAATACTCTTCATTAACCAAAATGACTAAAATAGTTTTACCATATCCTTTTACTCATATTGAAATATTAAGATATTATTCTTTATTAAGCCAGTGAATAATCTTAAAAACTATGATAATCCTTTACTGTGTGAGTTGTAGCATATGTTAAATTACCAGCTATGGGCAAATTGTGATCCCTCAAACTGGAGTCGAAACGTGAAAATATAAACATTCGTTCAAAAATTACCAGCAATGAGTTATTGGAAAAAATATTTAAAAATTAATCTTAATACAGTTTTGGAAATAAATATTAGCAAAGTTCGCAAGACAATTTCATTCCGGCATTAAATGGCTCACTAAGAATTGATACGCCGTTATACAACAAACCAAATCTTTCTCTGTGCTAAATATCATGTACCTTTTTTAAAGTTAAGTGAAAAATTTTTTGCAATTTCAAGTGCTGTCGTGCATTAGTAAGATTTATACCAACAACAGCGAACGACGTCAATTAATATACAACAAAGAGACCACCTATGACTGAAGCACAAGTCACGAACATACAAGAATATACAAATATCCAAGAAATGTGGTTAACTAAGCATTTTATAAAAGAGTGGTGCCTTATTTTCTTTTTAAGATTAAATGATAGCATGTTCACTTTGAAAACAAATAAATAAAAACGAGAAGTCACGTTTTACCTCGTCGATGAGGTAATATATGACGTAAAGGTATGCTAATGTCACATAGAGGCTTATTGTTAAGTCTACCGCTACACAAATAAGGTCAAACATACTATTATTGTTTTCTTCGATAGTACTGAGTAAACTCTTGTTGTTTTTGAGAATGTATTTAGCTTAACTTTAAAATGGGCAATTTACGCAAATTTCAAATGCCCAATAGTGATTGTCGTGTTTAATATGCTTTTCATAAAACGAGGTTTGATATTTTCTTGGTTTAGCTTAAAATAGTAGAGCCCGGAGCTAAGATCTTCTCAGAGAAGGTGGCTTATCTGCCTATACTAGAAGATCAGCATTTTAATCCTGGTGGTTTTCTCATTCATGTATTGATGCCTGTTTCAGTTAGTACAAAAGTCAGATATTTGGTACGTTTAACTTCATCTGGCATGATGCCACAAGTGTTAAAGGTAAGCAGATGATACAGTGATGATATAAAATAAAAGGACTTTTTACAGAAGGTAGCTGAAAAGAGTGACAAGAAAGGACTAGAAATAAAGTGCAAGAAAACTGAATACATGATCATCAGCAAAAGCAAGAGCCCAAAATGCCAAATTCAGGTGAAGGATACTAAAATTAATTAGGTACAGAAGGTTAAATATCTGGGAATTATTCTAACAGAAGATGGAAAATGCGACACAGAAATGAAAGTTAGCATGGCAAAGACGCATTCCAGAAGTCGAGTAAAGTATTAAGAAACAGAAAAATTTCGCTAGAAACAAAGAAATGAGTCCTGAATTGCTATGTGATGCCAGTTCTTCAATATGGCAGTGAATGCTGGACAATCTCATCAAAAATGAAAGGAAAAATATGAAGAAACTGAAATGTGGTTCTAGAGAAGGATGCTGCAGATATTCCAGATCTAGAATTGGAGCAATGATGAGTTTTTGGAAAGGATGGAAACGAAAAGGAAATTAATACTGAGCATCAGAAAGAGACGGAAAAAGTTCCTGGGACATGCAATGAGGAAGAATGGCCTGGAGAATCTGATACGAACAGGCCACATAGAGGGAAAAAGGGACAGGGGAGTGCAGCGAATAACATTTTTGAAGGCAGATGGATGACAGAACGGGGGTTGCCACCTGATATAGTGAGACGTGGAAAGCCAGGATCACCTACGTCTTTTAAGGACAAGTCACATAGGAAAAGAAGAAGTGATATACATATATATCCTCCCTACAATGTAGGATCATTTTGGCAGCACGATTCTGCAATTGGCCAGCACTTGATGTGTCGGGGCGTACAGGAACGGCTATTTTTCGGTTTCATACAAAGCACTGTCAGAAAATAATTTATGTGTTCTTGCGACTGTTTATATCAAGTTACACAGGCCGGGTATTTGCAGTCAAACGTAGAACTTTTTAAGTTTCCTTTCATTATGTAGTGGGTTATGAGAATTATTTTTTTCCATTTTATACTCTGCTGGAAATTTCTCTCATTTTGTCCGTATATTCTCTTACAAATGAATTATTTTCAATCGTTCCAAACTTTCTCGACCTCTTCCAGTTTGTTTCCATAGTTAGTCTTCCGTTCTTTGTCAATTATATCTCGCTACATTACCCTCGATCACATAATTTTTCTATAAATACCTAACAATTACAGTATCGCATCAACAAAAGATTTCCTTCAGATATTAAAAGTAACTAATCCCAAAACTAATACTTTCGCTTCAGTGGATGTAGAACATATTTTTACTTACGTTCCAGTTGAAGAAACAATAAACATATTTAGTGACTGTATCTAGAGACACACATCAATCCCTCCTGCAAAAATTAAACCTAGAATTTCGAAATCTGCTCATCGTATGCTGCACAAAAGCTATTTTTATGATAATAATACTACCACCTACATTCAAATTCAAGGTGCCAGCATGGGAAACCCATTAGGGCCTACTTCCTTTAAGTTTTACATGTTTTATATTGAAAAAAAAAACAATCGAGAATGTATGCTGATTAAGTTTGTGTTTTGATAAAAATAGGGACGAAATTATGAGTCTAAAACAAAATTTGAAAAATAACTTGTCGCTAAATTTTATCTATGAACTTAAATACAATATCAAAATCCTGTTCTTTGATGTCAAAATAGAACTAATATCTAATGAATTTACTACTTACCTGTATAAAATCCAACCAGTAAGATTTCTTGTCTTCTAAACCATAATTGTCAATACACAGAAATATATAAAATAGCAGTGATAATGAACTTAGATAGGACACACAAAAATCCCTTTCTTCAAAGAATATTTGTGGACCAACTAAAGCGCATGAAACAAATATTAGTCAGCAATAGTTTACCCAAATATATAATTGAAAAATAAATTCAGTTATTTAAAAGATACACACCACATAATAATCCTATTAAATCAAAACTGGCGATGACTGATATAATGTATGAATTTCAATGCAGAGATTGCGTTTCGTGTCACAAATCAGTCACCTAGTTTAGACATACTACTAACTTTTTTGAATAGACGTTTTCCTTCTATTATTATGTTGCATACTCTACATCATTTTGTAGCATTTTGTGACCCCTTGTGTTGTGTGATGTTGTTCGAATTTCGATGAGGTTAGGATGTCTTTTAAATTTTGGGGCTACCGTTTGCTGTTAATTGTTTTGGTTGTTTCTAAGATTTCTTTTATTTTTCATTATTGTTGAGTAATTCCATGTGGGTTTTGATCTTTGTGAATAATCCTGGATTGTTTTGTTGTGTTAGAAGGAAAACACTTCAAGTTCGAAAACGCAACTACATTCGAAATAAAATCGGATCTGAGCTGCAACTCGAAAAATGTAGTTTACGCTCTAAATTGCGAAAAATTCGCAAATATATAGGTGGGAGCAACACAATGCTTAAATAATAGAATTTCCCTTCATAGAAGAAATATAAGAGTATCACATAACAGGAAATTATATGTTTCCCAACATTTGCATGAATGTAGTGATGGCAAATTCAAAGTTATACCTATATATCAAAACACAGATTAGGAAATATTAATAATGCAGGAAGAAAGATTCGTAAAAAAATACAAGCCTTCGCTCAACAAAACAATATGAAAAACACACACACATACCGAAAAACATACAGACACACACATACATACACACCCACATATACACACACAAATACATAAACACAACAAATTCAAAAGATAACCACGAACAATAAAAAAAGAACCAGATGACCCATAAAAAACAATTCTAAAACATAAAGACGCAATAAAACAACGCTCACACACATAGACACACAGACACACACACACACACACACACACAGACACACACACACACACACACATCAAATTCAAAACACCGTCAAAGCAATTAAAACTGACAACCAACTGACTGATGAAAAGGATTATAGATAAACAAAGGCAACTAGAAGATAATTTTAACATACTAAATAGGTAACCCCAGACCAATATCATTTCAAAATGGGGTAAGTACTTGATTCATTCATCTGTTAGTTTATTTATCTGTTTATCCATTTATGCACACGCTGATGTGAAAAAACACAGACCGTTCAACGTGCCAACATTTGATTTATTTTATCTTATTTTATTTTACTGGTTTTATTTATTTTCTTATTTTTTCTACTTACTTATTTATAAATCTACAATTTGGCGATCAGAAAAAAAGGAACACGATACGTAAAGTCACAAATTTATTCGCCTGAAGAGAGTCGATTTTAGACTCGAAACACGTGTAGCGTCACAAATACCATTATGGACACGTAAAGTATCATAACATGTATAACAACAATAACATTAAATATACATTTTAAAGAAAACGTTCACGGCCTCTCACATTTTTTATTCTATACCAATTTCTTTTGTTGGAACAACCCTATTATTTTTCATATATATATATATATATATATATATATATATATATATATATATATATATATATATGCATATATATATATATATATTTCATTTGTTGAATTCGTTTACTTGAATGTTTTACACACCAATCAAAACAAGTAAAAAATTCTTCCGCTACACAGTGTTAATCGACAGTCATATTAACCATTACAATCTTGTGACACCTCATTAGTGGGCATTAATCTAGACTCAAGTTAAGGCAGCATAGTCTGGCTACCATTTCACCAACACCTGGAGGAAAATTTACTCATAGCCTTTCAAAAACCATTTTGCGAATGAAGGAAACACTTTAATTCAGAAATTGAACTGTGTATGTCGATTCCACTGTCCACGCAGTTATACACACTACCCAAATATTTAGTCAAGCAACAAATAGAGATTATCTCCGTTTACGCAAACATTGCTATTACTCCATAATAATTTATTAAATTTAGTCAAGTTTAGCCTATAACACAAGCTGGTAAGCAACGTGTGATCTGGTCATTTAAAACAAAACAAAATATGGAAAATATCTGCATTCAAAACTAAATTGCCGTGAAAGTGTGTTTAGTCCAGAAAATATAACCACACCATACACTCAATACAATATTATTTATTTATTTTTGCTTGCGTGCAACAGTTTACATAGAATAACGTTTAAAAATAGGAAAATACGTCTAGCTAGTGACAGTTGAAAGGGAAAGCGGTCAATGCGACTCAGCATCAGAGAAACTAAAATTTTACTATAAACAGAGTTATATAAAACCTGATGGAATTATTATTTACTTTTTTGTTAGGCTGCCGTGGCATTAATCGATTCGAACTTTCGTTCACCCACACTTCCTGTCTAATACTTCCTGTCTACTTTTGGAACGCGAATAAATAAATGCGGAAACTGAAGATATGAATTCATTCAGATGAAAGAGACAGTTTTTATAAAAATACTCAGTGTTTTGTACAATACCAGAATATACATAGTTAAATTCCACTTGTTTTGTCAGAAACAAAGGTTTATTTTTTCTCTTTAATATTTTATGGACCCAAAATACAGTTGTGTCGAAGGAAGGCATTTGTATTTCCTTATTTTACTTGCTAATTTTAAGACACATCTGCTTTCATAAATCATTTCTTTAATCATAGTATTTTAGTTTTGGATTAAAAGAGTACTTTATTTTGTTAAAAGTTTTTTTTTTAGATTTCTTTTACAAACTACTATGATTAGAGCTTCCATTAAGTCATATTTTCAAGTTTAACAAAATAAAAAGAGAAAAGTATGCAAATGTGCAATCATATTTCTATTTTAACATGCGCAAATAAATGCAATATATGAATGTATATTAAAACCAATATGCTCGTATACAGACGTTAAATATATATTACATATATAATAAAAAATATGTATTTGTGCAAACTCATATATCTTGTGTGAACGTATATATGATGACACCCAAACATTTTATAATCATATCGCGCCAAGCAAGGCATTTTATTGCCACTGTTTTGCAAGAGGTTACATAGGAGAAAAGTAATGAGAAAGAGTGACTGGTTATAGGGAGTGTCAGGAAGTGAGTAAGAAAAGGATGAGAATACTGATGAGAGTGGAGTAGATGGAAAAAGGAACATGAGAGAGGGGATGAAGGTTAGTGAGATAGAAGATGACTATTGAATTTAAATTCTTGGAGATTATAGCTGTCGGGAAAGAAAGTAAATGGAAAAGAATTCCACAGTCGAGACCTGCGAGAAAAGAAGCTGATGGAGTAGAATTTGCGTTTACAATTTATTGGTTTCACAGTAAAAGAGTGGGACCTAGGTCCTAATCTTGGAGCTCGTATAAATGTATACATAGGGGGTACCTATGAGCTCAGTTCATTGGAGCAGAAGCCGTGAAAGTATTTGTAGAAGAGGCACAGGGAAGCCGCAGTGCGCCGGGGAGAACGTGACTGTATCTTAGCTGCCAAGTCGGGAACGATCACATTACATATTCTCCGTTGGATTTTGTCAAGGACATCTAGGTGGGTAGCAGGAGCACCCGACCAGATATGGCAGCAATATTCAATGCACGGGCGGATGGTAGATTTATATATGTCCAAGATTGTCTCAGGTGGAAAAAAAACTTCCTGGCCCTACAGAGAGAGACGACCTTTTTAACAGTAGATTTAGCTATGGATTCTATATAGTCATTCCACTTGAAGAATTACTATATATATATATATATATATATATATATATATATATATATTATAAGCGTTTCACCCCGAGCAAGGCATGTCACTACCACTACTGCGCAGGGGGCTACATAGAGTGGAGAAAGGATGATTAAATATAGGAAATGTCCGAGGGTGGGTGATAATCTATATTATGCGATGACACATGTGTAAATGTATACACTACAAACAATATCGACTAATTAAACTTATTTTATCCACAGTAAATCAGCAAATGAATAATTTTGAAATGATTCCCCATTAGACGCCTTCGCGATATCCCACAGGTTGACCAAAGCGTTGTTAGCAAAATTGAGTAGACGGAAGAGTTAGAAAATTATCTTCTCAACCGTTAAAGGCTTCTAAATAAATCATTACGAACAAGAATTTTCGATGTGTGTGTTGAAAAACTGTTGATCATAGTAAGCGATATATACTCATTCGGAAAATACAAACGCAATCCGCTCAGAATGAATCACAGTTGGGCTTGTGGGGGTAGAATGGTTTGCGCTTGTGGACGAGGGACTGGCTTTGCTACCTGAGAAGTCGGGTGTCGTCTGAATACGAGTGACCGCCGGCTATTGTGGAATATTGCTGTCACATCTGATCTGAGATTTCGGCTCTGTATGAGAGGAATTTTTGATATAATATAAAGAACAATCTGCAATATTACCGGTCTAAACTTCACACACAGACACACACACACACACACACACACACACACACACACACACACACACACACACACATATATATATATATATATATATATATATATATATATCCGTGTATATTTAAACAATATTTTATTTTATCTATTAGCCTGAA
>JBBBDQ010000663.1:332500-532500 GCA_037127315.1 Ascarosepion bandense
TCTGTATGTATATGACTGTAAAATCTTACAATGATATGCGCAGGTTTATGATCGTCGAAGCGTGAACGCTCTCGTCGATATTTTGTGGTAAGAGTTCACGAAATCCAGACGAGAATGACACCGAATGACCACATCCTGTCTCAACCGGCCTACAGGACAATCCCACCGGATGAAAAAACACTTGAAGCGTGTATATGTGGTAGGTCGTAGGTGCGCCCAACAGCCGAAATACAATATCGTGAAACAAAATCAAGCTAAAAATGAACGGGTCTTTGTATGAGGCTAACACCTGTAAACAGCAGATTATAACTTTCACCTAATATCTTTTTCCTTCTCCCAGCCTAATGTGAGCAGGAGTAAGAAATATATACATATATATATATATATATATATATATATTGCTTTAAAAATTACAAACGGAAACATCTCTCAAGAGAACGCTTTTTTCGCGAACAACGCATCAGGAGAGAACCATTGGTAGTGATCAAAGAGCGAAAAAATATTCACGTGAGCCAAAAGGGTGGGGAACAAAGGCGGATAAACAATTAGCGAGGGGGATAAAATTGAGGGGAAATGATTAAATATATAGAATTAAATAAAATATGTACAAAAATATGTACAAAAATAAATAGGTGAATGAGGAGGGATGTTTGTTACAAATGTCACCGAACAAGTCCAACGACTTAACGAAGAAGGTTTACGCCAAAGAAGAGAGGCCGACTCAAGAATCCTTAAATGGCAAATGGAGTCGGCTCTGTGTAGCACCCTGAACCAAGCACCTTTATAGTTCATGGTACAAGCTGGATTATCTAAGAAGTGATGGCCGATGGCCGATTCCAAGGAAGTGGGGTGGAGGCGACTTATATAACCCAGTCTATTCTCTGAAGGGATGTGTTGGTTGATACGGATCTGCAAAATTAAGGTGGTTCGCCCCAATATATCCAGCAGCGCACTGGTAATTAAATTCATAAACTATATTACTCAAATTGATGCAGGGCAAACTATCCTTAAAGGTAGAGGGAAATGTAGACCTAACGCCAAAAATCAAACGGAACACAACAGGCTTCTTCAATGGAAATAAATCTCTTTCTTTAGAGTATGACTTGGAGGCCTGCAAGCAGCCAGTAGGCGCAGGAGATCTGGAGAATAGGGTGGATGTAGAAGCAGTTCTAAGTGCAATTCATTTAGTTTTGCCATCGTTGCTATTGATTTGTGACACGGTGCGTTCTCATGGTAAAAGATCATTATGCTCTTCTACATTTATGACTGCTTTTTCTCTATTTCTTTCTTCAAACGCACCAATAATGCTATATCATATTCCCTAATAATGGTTCATCTATTCTCAGTGTAATCAATGGAGAAAATACCTTGCACATCGCAAAATACAGAGGCCAAAACCTTGCCTGCTAATTTTTGCGTCTTTGGTCACTTTGGACGGCTTTCACCTGATACTGGCCAGTCAACTGACTGCTGACTTGACTCCGGAGAGGAGAGAAATGGTGGATCCATGTTTTATCTATTGTCACATATTTACGCAACAAACTTCTTCCTATTGAGTTGAAACAGTTGCAAAGAACGTTCTAAATCGTCAGAACGATGTTGTTTTTGATCGACTGTGAGCACCCACTTTGAACACTGCTTCCTCACTGAAAATGTTCGTGCAAAATCGTGAATACATTTTCATCTCATCTGTTCAACTCTTCTGCTATCTTCAGCTATCTCAGGCAGCTTCAATTTACAATCGGCTAAAACGGGTCTGCGCATTTTTTTCTTTTTTGCTGTTTTCCGGAACAACTGTTAATTTTGGGCGACCTAAGCATTCAGCACCGTTTACCGTCATCATATAACCTTTTAATGTTGTCGCCGACGAAGCAGAGGCCGAATATCTCTGATAAAGCTATTGATTTGCTTGAACAGTATTTTTCTCTATCAGAAAGCAATGTTTTTTCAGCACAGAAAATTCAGATTTTTCCATTGTTTTAAAAATTTGCAACAGTAGCTTCACTTAAATAACTGTAATTTGTAAATTAATCCGATTGGGCCCAAATTTTTCAAGTACCATTTACAGGTGAGTACTTCATAAAATCACGTTGATTTTTTATTAGTGTCGCCATCTAAATATCAGGCCAGGGACTTGTTGAGCGATGCGTTATATGTGTCTGTGCTGTTCATGTCTGTGCTACTTTTTGTATTGAGTTTTGTATATGTGTGTTGTGTTGTCTGTGGGTGTGTGCATAATTTTCAAATTATTAAAAGATATAATATAAATAAAATGATTAAAACAAAATATAGACAAATCTTTGGCGACACGTTCTTCATTTGTTTGAATTCATCAAGGCAAAATATAGGATTATATTTTGTAACAATTATTTGCAAACCAAAGCAAAAACTTGATTTTTGCAAATTTTTAAATTTATAAATGCTACATGAATACATATTTTTATAAATATTTATATACTAGCAGCATAGCCTGGCGTTGCTCGGGTGTAATGAAAGATTTAAAACTAATCCATGGTCCTGGAGCTCAGACACAGCCTAAAGAATATTTGTGCGAAGTTTGGTGAGAATCGGATAAAAATTGTGGATTTATATAAAGAACATACAGACAGATAAACAGACACACACACACACAAACATCTTGCCTTTTATGTATATATATTATCGATTTTCTGCACTATTGTAAGAACTGCTAACTTGAAACTTCTGAATATCGTTTCTTATGTCTTTTTCTATGTGATTATCAAATTTGATAAAATAGGACCACACCCGATTTTTTCGATTATCGATTTTCGATATTTATCAGGGGTACCACGACACAAAACCTAGCTAAGAACACTCGCAGACGCTTATAGTACAACTGTGTCTATAGGTAACGGACACACACACAGATACACACCCACACAGACAAAGTTCTAGTTATAAATAAATTTAAAAGTATTATAGATTTTAAATAATACAAGTTTATGCATTCAACACCTTTTTTGTTTTTTATATTATATATTCATATTTATGTTGATTTGGGAAAGAGGAATTTCAGAAACTGTATTATCTGAAAAGAAATTCCATACGAATATTTATATTTTGATAAGATTCGATAGCTACAATCTCAAGAATTTTCCGTCTTCCCCGTGGCAATTTGAGCAAAGTGGTGTTGAAATTTAAGTCTAGATGTAAAGAATGCATTTGATAGTTTTGGAGCAAATTATATTCTTATGTTCCTAGATATAAATAAAATATAAATATAATAAGCTAACTCACTATATTGGAAAAACATGAAGAAATCGTTAAAAATAAGATTCATTATTGCCTCCCAGAGAGTAAAACACTACGCCTGCTTGGCCTGACACTCTCAGCGGACCTCAAGTGGAATGACTACATCGAATCCATTGCTAAATCCGCTGCTATGAAAGTCGGTTCTCCGTGCAGGGTCCGGAAGTTCTTTCCCTCTGAATCTATCCTGCACATATATAAATCTACCATCCTCCCGAGTATTGAATACTGCTGCCACATCTGGTCGGGTGACCCTGCTATTCTCCTCGGGGTCCTTGACAAAATACAACGGAGAATCTGTAATGCGATCGATACCGACTTGGCTGACAGCCTACAGTCACTTTCTAACTGGCGTGACATGGCTTCCCTGTGCCTCTTCTATAAATACTTTCACGACTTCTGCTCCGATGAACTTAGATCATTGGTGCCACCTAGGTACGAATTTGCACGAGACACTAGATTAGCAACTAGGTCCCACCCTTTTACAGTGAAACCGATAAAATATAACCGCAATTTCTACTCCAAAAGCTTGTTTTCGCGCACTTCTCGCCTATGGAATTCCCTTCCGCATACTTGCTTCCCCGACAGCTACAACCTGCAGGAGTTTAAATGTGAAGTCAATAGACACCTCCTAACACACTAACTCGCATCCATTCTCTCAAACACTCTTCTTATGTACCCCCATACTCTTCTATCACCCTACTTCTGATATTTCCTATATCCAATCGCTCTCTCAGCATCTTTCCCTATGTAGCCCCCTGCGCTATAGTGGCAGTGGAATGCCTTGGTTGGGGTGAAATGATTAAATATATATACATATATGTGTGTGTGTGTGTGCTCAAAATGATGAAGGCATAAACAAATATATAAAGACAAAGATAGAGAGAAAAAGAAAGAGAAATTGAATTAATATGTATTAAATCGGATAGAAAATACAAATACTGAAGATGGTAATGGTTCATACTATATTTATGGACTAAAATGCAGATATAAACTAGAGATGGCTTGAATATTGCGTTTAAGCATGAGGTAGGCCGTTGGATGCCACCGTCAATATATATATATTCGTTTTTAGTCAAATAATTCTTCCAAAGATTTGGCTTTTAATCCTGTATTTGAATTTCAGTAAGGTTTTTAGGAAAATCACCCCTGTCCTAATAATTTTGCGCACTACCGGTAGTGTGCAAAAGTGTAAAGACAGGGATAATTATAAACTTTATTTTGATGCCTCATAAAAGATAAAATAGTTCTTGTTCTAATACTTTTGCACAGTACTATATATATATATATATATAATTTTTGATGGGTACATAGTCTTATTATGGAACTACAATGGATAAAACCGATTTTACTAGCCCTGATTAGACAAAAACTCAATAAATGAAAATGGGGGAAGTGAAAAACAGAACAAACACAGCCGACCGGTTTATTTTTCACTTCAAACATTTTTATATTTTCCCTGTCATCGTGAATAGTAAAATATGTAAACTTTTTCTTTCCCTGTCTGCTATCAATACTGCGTCATCCACATATATTATGTTGTTGTGACTGTAGCCGTCAGGAATTATTCCTGTCAAGGATTTTATTTGTATCAGAATTTTTTCGCAATATAAGTTGAATAGATCCGTTGAGAAAACACATCCTTGTCTTACTCCTCTTCCCTTTTTGTATACTTGCTGAATTCATTTTCTACCCGTACGCAAGCGCTTTGTTGCCAATATAGGCTTGATGAACATATATTGTCAGCCAACCATATCCTAGTGTCTTTCCCGAGGATGCTGAGTCTCTCGAACAAGTCTTTCTGTCTATTTTATCAAATACCTTTATAAATAACAGATAAAGGTTCTTTGCATTCATATTGCTCTTTCAGATAACATTCTGAGCACGGATATCACGTTTCTTGTAACAGTATCTTTAACGAATCCGCACTGTTCTTGTCTTATCTCTGGGTCGATTATGCTGCGGGTTCTGTTCATCAGAATCCAGAGGAGCAGTTTTGTTATGTTGGTCATGAAACTGATTGTTCAGTGACATCTTTTTTGGCCTGACTTCATGGGTAGTGCTATGAAAATTGATCTGCTTAGGTCCTCCGGTATATCGCCACTGTTGTAGATTTTGTTTATTATATCTGTGATCATGTTTACGTCAAAGACCTCTAATGGCCGTTAGAAACGGTATTACAATGCCGTCAGGTTTTGCTGCTGTTTTCTGTTCAATTTGGCCAGTGCCGATTCCAATTTGGTTTTCAATAGTTCTGATCCGTCCATATTTCTGTGCATTGCCGGTTGCTCTCTCTTGTGGTGGAAGAGATTTCTGATATACTTCTCCCATCGCTGAAGTATTTTATATTTTTAAGCATGAGTATTCCGTCGTTTGCTTTTATACATCGTGCTGCTGAGCAGGTTTTTTTTCCTGTTAGTTCTTTTATTTTTTGTGCATATCTTTTTTATTTGTCGTGCCCAGTTTCTCTTTCAGCGCATTTGTCGTTGAGTCATCTTTTTTTTAGTCTGCCTGCACTTTCACCTTCCTTGCGTAATTTTCTGTAATTCGGCTTTATTTCTTGACATTCTTTTCTACCTCTGTCATATCATGTCAATAATTTCTTCAGTAATCCATACAATTTTATTACGACGTGATTTTTCATTTGGGATGATGTCATTCGCTGATGTCACTAGAGCTCCTCTTAGTGTATCCTATTTTTTGATTTCGTTTGTCCTTTGTATTTCTTTTTCACACTTTCCATGTAAATTTCCTGCAGTTTCGATTGGTTCCCGACTCTGTTGTACTGCAGTCTGGGGGCTGCGTTCGGTTTCTTCAATCTCCGTAGTTACAGTTTTGGTTTTCATATAACTAGCAAGTGGTCGCTTTCGCGGTTAGCATTTGGATAGGTTCTGCAGTGAAAGACTACGTTCCTGAATCTATTGTTGATAGTTATGAAATCAAATTGTTTCTTAGTTTCTCCTTCTGGACATCTTCATGCCCATCTTTGTCTTGAGTAATCTTGCAACCAAGTGTTGGTTCTTATCTGGTCATTCACTGTGCAGCATTGGGGCCATTTTTCTCCGCAGTTATTGCGGTGTCCTAGTCGGAAATCCCAAACCGTTTAATCTTCCTTCCCTTGACTAACTTTTTCGTTCTATTTCCCATGATAATTCTAATTTTTTGTGACTTGCACTGAGCTTTGGCGTTGTCTAGCATGGAGTAGAGGGATTTAATTTCTTTTTCTTTTACTTTGTGATGTCGGTGCATATACCACTATAAGTGAGTGGCCTCCTTTTCAGTTCAACAACAAGTATTCCTTCAGATATCTGTTGACTCTTTAACAGTTCTTCCGCTCTTTTTAGGTTTAATTTCGTTATACGGTTTTAGTAACATCCCGTCGAACCCATATATATTTTATGGGCGTAGATGATATGACAACAAAATCTAAATGAAATAGGTAGGTGAACATAAGAATATAAATATTAAGTTACTACTTCGTATAAGTCCGAATAACCTCTCGTATAGAGGAAGATAATACGGATTCATTTTTCATTAAAACGAACGACAAGGAAAATTTTATTAATTTTAATGTTTACTTTTTGATAGATATAAGGCGTGTAAAAATGTTAAAAAAATTTCGACTTTTCGAGAGTTTTCAGCCACTTCATTGGCCATTTTCACACGTATATTGGAGCCGTTTGCATTTTCATCCTTTTACATACATACGTCATTCTAAATATATACCTATTGCTATATAAATGTTCATGCATAAATAAATGTATATAGACATCATACAGTCTTTTTGTGTGTATATCTGCAGATTCATATTCATACAAATCACTATTTACATATACCTGAACAAACCTATACATCTATAGGCACCTCCACACACACACACACACACAGATATATATATATATATATATATATATATATATATATATATATATAGTTGCGTAAATTAATTAAAAAATTATTTAGTTTCCTTTCAATTGCCAGTCGTGTCATCAAAGCAAAGAAAAAAAACTGGATCTAAAACCAAAAGAAAAATGCGGTCGGAAGGAAAACACTACGCCAAGTGACAACGTATTCATGATCAGGGAGAGTGTGAAAGATCATAGGAAGACTTTTGTTTTGTTTCAATTAATTGGAACAAGGGTGCATATATCCAAGAGGGAACAGTCTATTTCATGCTAAACGCAGATAGACATGGATGGAAGATAGAGTTTAGGCGCTGTCTGGGTGTTGACATCAAGTCCACTTTTATATTTACATACGCTCTATCACGGATACTGAGCGTTTAAATCAATAAAAACAGCATACCTTATATATATATATATATATATATATATATATATATATATATATATATATACACGCTCTCACCCCCAGATTGAGGCTTCTGGAAGAATGGTAGACTTTGAAAAACAGTAGCTACTCTGGCATCTACGCATCGTTCATTCAGCAATGAATTCGAACAATCTCAGCTATTGGGCGTGTATAATTATAATATAAACGCTTAAAAGTCTGCCGTCTTCTACCGAGCGGCCATAGCTCAAAAGTAGAATCTCCGACTGACGCCAATTTGGTCGGGTTTCAATCCTGAGTTAAATGCAATCGGAGTCTAATCGTACAGATGACCTGTGACTATATATATATGTATGTATGTGTGTGTGTATAATTTGGAAATGAGCTATTTCGTTGAACTAGTTTTCAATGTTTCTACATGAAAAATATTCAAAAGTTCTACAATATAATAAAACAACATATAAACAGCATACCTTAAGGTTATATTTTATTAAATATCTATCTATCTATCTATCTATCTATCTATCTATATATATATATATATATATATATATATATGCATCTTTCATTGAATACAGTTGACAAGGATGACTTGATCAATTTTTAGTGAGGTTTTTAACCATTCTAACATTTGTCTGTTTTTTAGAATGTAAACAATATAAAAATTATCCATAGTTTTTATACTTCCGTGCACTTTTCACTAGAAACTCTTAGTGTGTTGTTTTAGGGATATTTTCTTTTTCGTATGTTGTACTACATAGTAATTGTGTGTGTGTGTGTGTGTGTGTGTGTGTGTGTGTGTGTGTGTGTGTGTGTGTGTGTGAACATTCTTGTGGAAGAATGACCGTTCAAAGCATTCACGTACAATGCGCGGCTGGAATGACGTTAAAGTCACTTCTATTTTAAGAAAACACTTAAAACGCCAGCCCCTCTACTGAACAGTGTCAGAGTGATAACGCGAGGACGGCTTTTAATCAATAGGGCTTCACTAATGATTTAAAAAGCATTTTTCTTTTATCAACTCGAATTTTTTATAAGGTTTCTCTTAAATTATTGTTAGTAAATGGTTTTAGAGCAATTTAATTCAACAGCTGACGTCTAATTATGAAGTAGTATTATGTTCGATATACTTGATTTGTGACAATAAACAGTCTATTGTACTAGACTTTGAACTTGGTACACTATATTGGTCATCGCTAGGTTTGCTTTAGTGGAGTTATTTTGGTTAGTAACATCAAGGCTAGCGGTTTTTATCTGCACCATATTATAATATTTACATTTATTGGGGGGTTTATCGCAATATTTAATAACTTTCCTCGTGGAAAATTCATGCTGCTTATGCTTCTTGAGAGTCTGGTTGCAATAAAATATGTTGATGTTTTGTTGTATTATATTTTTATGACTGGTGTTGTGTATTTTATGTAAGAATAATTTCATTTGTCTGACAAAAATGTAGTTGTGGTAATTTTGCTGACTTGTGTTTGGTTTCTGTGTTTCAGTTTTCTTAGAATTATTCTTTGCAAAGATTAACTTTGGTGCACACTGTTTAAGAAGTTTGTTATCACTGCTATGTTATATATGTCTCGGTATTGGCTATCGTGGTTTGAAAGAGGTTGTAATTGTTCGTTTTTTATACAGGTAAGTGATTAATGCAGTAGATTATATTTCCATTTTGACATCACATGATCTTACTTATGTTAATTTTAGCACTGGGTTTTTTCAAAAGTTGATTTTTGTTTTGATACTTCATCTTCATTCTAATCAAAAAGAAAACATCATCGACGTACCTTGTGCAAATTCCTTGTCTGTGGCTGGCTTTTAACCACTTGGTTTTCAATATATGTCATGTACAAGTTAGCGAAAGTACGACCTAAAATGGTCTTCAATTTTAACACCGTTAGTTTGGATATATGCCATTATGGTCGTAAAATGAATCTTCCGTTGTACAGGCAAGGAGTACTTTCCGGAGTATAGATCGTTGGATTTTTGGAGGATGTATTGCCGGATGTTCGTAGACAGTCTCTAATTATATTGATTGTTTCTTTAACTGAGACGTTCAAATCTTACCAGCGATGACACGTTGAGAAAGACCTTGTTTTTGTGGCTAGCCAATACTTCCAATTTCAAACTTTAACGAATTGTAATGTAGGAGAGATTAGTGGAAGATACTGACTGCTCTAATGTTAGGAAACAAACGACTAAAAATTCCTTAAGAGTATACCAATTTAAGCTTCATTTAAATATGGTCTTAAAATTTTGACCAGCAAGTGTTTACCCTAATTTTAGGTATTAAAATTTTTATTATTAAATTATGAAAAGTTTTAAATTTTTAGTTTTTCTTATTTTCAACTCAGATAATAATGAAAGTCTATTTTTCTCTATCATTACCAAATTGGCGTCAGTCGGAGATTCTATTTTTGAGCTATGGCCGCATTAAGAATTTGTTCAATAATATATATATATATATATATATGGGCGAGAACGACAAAGAGAGAGAGAGAGAAAACTAATTGCCAAAGACTGATCCTTTATAAAAAATTAACGCAGGTCATCTGTACGATTAGACTCCGATTGCATTTAACTCAGGATTGAAACCCGACCAAATTGGCGTTAGTCGGAGATTCTACTTTTGAGCTATGGCCGCATTAAGTATTTGTTTATATATATATATATATATATATATATATATATATATATATATATATATATATATATATATATATATATATATATATATATATATATATATATATATATATATATATATATATATATCAAATTAACTTAATCTCACAAATTGATAAAGAAAGCAAAGAAAAGCAGATTTATCTCCCGACTATCACGAATCACCCAACACACTACACATATAAACGCGCATCAATATATATATATATATATATATATGTTGATGAGCGTTTATATGTGTAGTGTGTTGGGTGATTCGTGATAGTCGGGAGATAAATCTGCTTTTCTTTGCTTTCTTTATCAATTTGTGAGATTCGACATTTTTATGAACTGGTTATCATTCAGATAGGCTCCAAATTTAAAATTAAGATTAATCATTTTAATTATTATTTTATTAAATTTTCTCTTTGCCAAGTACATTTGGAAAACATAAAGTGAAGCATCTGAATATTTTTTTAAAGTAGCCATTTAATTTTCATATATCCATATATTAATTCAATGCTCAATCATCTGAAGTTGAAGACTAATAAAATAGATGACGGTGATCCCTAGTTGAGAGATTTACTTATTCCTGCATTTGAACTGTTTTCACTTGTTGATTTCCCAAGTAAGCAGGCTTTCTCAAGCTATAAGATGCATCATCACAATCTTTATATTGGCGCTATTTTATCACCTCCTACATGGTATTTTTTCTAGAATAACCTAGTAATAGAAAATATCTATATTTATATTCACGAACACTTAGTTAAAAGTGGAAGCTCGGGTGTATGCGTGCACTTGCGCCTATCCGTCAGCAAAGCAAAAAGGGTTACGATGAAATATGGCGATATGCTTACGCTCGAATCTCAACTTATGCGGAGAGTAATGGAAAGACGTCATAAATATAGCTGACGTGTAATGGCTACATTTAACAAGCAGCTATTCATGCATTTAGATTATGACTCGAAGCGAACCTCATATATTCAATTGCCGTTATTCCAGCGTAAAATCAGGTTAGAATTGGAGATTAACTTTTCAAACGGAAATCTAAGGAAGAACACATTTAGCAAGAATAAAAGCTGGTTAATATTACCAGCTTAGATTAGAGTAGAAAATATATTGCTTTCCATTTATAATTATATTTTGAGATGGTTGGGACAGTTACAAGTTTGACGCAAATGACTTTGTCTGGAAATGATTTCCAGTAGTCATAAAATTATGTTAATTTCAGCGGACTGTCATAAATTAGAACAAATAATCTTTATAAAATTAAATTAATTAATATGGATATAAAAAAAAATAAAAATTGAAAATTAGCTGACAGTATTAAGAAAATGATAGTCTATTAAATGCGTTCAATTTGTTGAAAGCAGAATAAATATATGATGCGTGGGTTGGAGGTGTGATTCAGCGGCAATTTTTCAAACAAAATTGCATGATGATACAATAATAAATTGAAACTGTCTGAGAGGAAAGAAAACGCAAAATAACATGGGATCGTTTAAATAGACTAATCGACTAAAGAAGATCAGAATAATCGTAAACGATGAATAGAATGTCTGGATGATAGTTAATGGCTTTACGTAAGAACAGTAAAGAACGTAAAGTACAGTAATTTTTTGTCGGGATCACAACCTTTTGTTCGTAATACTTTGCAATCTAAACCACTGATTTCATTGTTTAAATAAAAAAAATAAGGATAAAATTCAAATACCTGTACTGACTACAAGTAGCCTTTATACTAATAAAATAGGATGAAAAAGTTTTTTTAAAAACTTACTGTTGTTTACATTTTGGGCACGAACTAGTAGATATAGATTTTTTTTTTTTTTTTTTAATCATATCACCCCGAGCAAGGCGGTAATGCCACTGATGTGCAGGGGCCTACGTAATAGTGAAAAGATTGGAAAAGAGAAACCCGGAAACCACATCCTAAACAGGGAACAACCTGTTCAATAGACGTGGGTGGAGTGTGTACCGGGCGATAGATAGCTCTATCTACTCCAATTAAAGATTCGAAGAAAATCTAAATAATACATGTCAATTCCTTAAATAGGTTATTCAAAACTTGCTGTTTCGTCGCAACTTCAGTAGCTAAATTGTTAATAACACGTTTAAAATCAGTTTCAGAATGGAAAAAGAGATGCAGGTTTGATTCCTGTCGGGACTACAAACTTTTTTTAAGTGAGAATACTTAATATGGCCGGGTTTTGATTAATTGCACCATTTAAAAAAATATAAAAAATATAGGGATAGAAAAATCAAATACGCGTAATCACTACAAATTAAATTTATAGTAATAAGAAAACTATAGTGCGTTGTTCCAGATAACTGATGACAAATTACAATAATATAAATATAGTGTGCGATTGGTAAATTGTCACCATTTTATATTTTTAATTTCGTGCATGCATGCTGTCTTTGTTTTGTGTGACGTGCATTGTAGGGTAGGATCAGTTGGGTAGTGTCTGTGAGAAATAAAACACGTAATTCACTCTGCTAGCATTCGCACTTGAATCTCTAATAGGATCAATTCAGCGTTTCGGGTGTGAATCTGAGGGTAGTGCCGAGGATTCATCCGATATATTCAATCAATATCATGCTGTTTGTAGTGATCATTAGTGATGGCAACGTTTTGACTCCATTCATTTTCACATAGCGCTACAAACTCAACACTTAGGCCTACATTAAGTGCCTTCAAAAGGTAATGCTGCACTGGTCAAGAGGGTGGTTGATGATAGACCTCATATCTGGCAACAAGACGTTGAACCGGGCCACACAAGCAGAAGAAAACAGTCATGGCTGACAAACTATTTCTGCGAACACATCATCCCTTATATCTGACCAGCTAACTCTCCAGACTACAACCCCCTTAATTATGTGTAGGGCGCAGTTGGACGACCAACACAACTCTTTGTAACACGAAAGATGAACTGAAGGCCACATTCAGCAATTAAATCAAGGAGACCTCCCAGAAAAGATACAGGGGATTTCTAGGTTTCAGCAAGCCGTGAATAATGCTAATGGCTATTTTATTGAATAAACTTACTCTTTAGTCTTTTAAGATATTTTTTTGTGTAATTTTGATTATTCTGGTATGCTTTATCGACGATGACTTTCGTTGCTGAGTCGGTCTACAGCTTATCGGATCTACCAACAGTTTTATCTAAAAAAGTGGAACAAAGGTTCAAATCCAGCCGGAGGGAACATATATTTCCTTAATAAAATTTCTCGTATGTTTAGGTAGATAGATGAAAATAAATATACTTTTTAAAACTCACACACATACACGTCACACATTACCTATGTACATTCTCTTAGATGTAAAAGAAAAAAAATGATTCTACATTCACTAGGAAAAACTATTGTAAGTAAAATACAGCAGAGAAACATCCGTTGTGTCAAATGTCAAATTACTATAGACATACTCGGTGACTTTCAGATATTCTTTGATCGCAGAATTCTTCGAGACACTCCGCTTGATCTCAAACCAAAAGAGTAAATACAACATTAGCATTATCCAGTTTTCCAGAATAAACTGTATTTCTTTTTTTCTTGTTGTTGGTAGGAAAACAGGCTTCCAACCTATTTACGTCTCTTAAATTCATATGCTTTTAACATGTCTATTCCAGATCATATTTTGCCTGTATTTTTAAAAGAACATGCAATTATATTAGTGTATATGTATGTTTTTCTCATTGTGTGGGGTGTGTAACGCCGTCAATTGTTTCATTCCATTATTCCTTATGCATATGACGTATCTTTAAAAATGTTTACTCTCTCCATTTTACTAATACCATCTAAGCTATCTCGAAATTTACTTTCACAACAGAAAAGGAATATTCTGATAAACTGTGGGAAAAGAAAAATGAGATGTTGACTAATTATTTTTCTGTTGTTGTAGAAAATATAAAGGCTGATTTACTATCAGCTTCATTTGCGCAGGCATTACTTGACATCAAACAGCAATGTGGCAAAAGTTCAAGAAATGCATTGTTAGCGCAAGTAATATTTATTATTATAGTATATAATTAATTTGAAGTTACTATATTTGCTACAGTGAATAAGTTAAGAGTTCAAGTTTTCAATTAGAGAAGACTGAAAAATGTACCATATAATTAATGTTTAAAAAGAATGTTAAAATATAGAGGCATGTATGTCACAAATTTTCAGCCTATTAAAAGAAAGGAAGTTGATGCTCGTGTTAATGATGAATTAATTATTTGTATTTAAGTTGCTTAGTTGTATATTCAGGATGTGCGTTGTGGTGCAGTGGATATCGGCTCGGAACGACAACTCGGAGAGCCGAGCTGAAATGCTAGTCAAATTCCTTGCATTCACTTACGCGCAAATACTTTTGGGAAAGGTATTAATCCGTTACTTCCCACCACTTATGGGTTAAATAACTTGACAGATGGGTCCTATATCCTTGACTGGCAAACAGTCTACCGCAGAAATTGCATATCACTTTTGAAGTCATATATTAGACAAATAGAAGTGGAGATATTAATGTTTGAATATTTGATAACTTCTTGCTATTTTATAATAGATGGTATTCTCAGAACTGCGTGTGCAAAGTTTCAGATGGCAATGCATCTATAAGGAAGTACTATAAGCAAGTTTGAAAGTCAGTGTATGTCATTTATCCAAAGTCTAAACAACTTTGTCTTTCATAGCTCTAAACATGTCGGATTTCGTGCTAAAGAAAGAGCATTTGCGGATAATTTACTGCACTACTTTATTTAAAAGAAATCTGCAGCTGAAGCACAGAGAATTCTTGTTGAAACTTACGACGGCTATGTTCTGTGAACAATAACAAGCAGAGATTGATTTAGGCTCTTCAAAAAATAAGGATTTTGTTGTGAAGATAAAAAGGCTCTGGTGCACCGAAAAAAATTGAAAACGAAGAATTGGAGGCATTACTTTATGAAGACTCATGTTAGGCGCAAGCTTCACTTGCAGAATCATTAGGAGTTGAACGCACAACAGTTTTGAATCGTTTTAAACCGTTAGGAATGTTTCAAAAGAAAAGCTATTGGGTGCCGTTCAAATTGATGCCTAGAGATGGCGAACAACATCAAGTCACGTGGGAAAAGCTGCTTCTCTGCATCTAATCGTGAACGGCGATGAAAAGTGGATACACTACGATAACCTTAGACGTAGTAGATCGAGGGGTAAGTCCGGCCATGCATCAAAATCTGCGGCAAAGCCGAATATCCATGTTTTGAATCTTCTGCACTGTTTATGATAGGATCAAATAGATGTAGTTTAAACTGCATGCCAGAATTATATGCAAATCCATTTTTTTGTTCTAACTCCGATAGTTTTTAATAAAAATTAGTGAAACTTGGCACGTTATATGACAACACTAACACATGTGCCGATCTAAAATTCTAAGCTAATATGCACAATAGTAAACAGACTCCAGCCATTTTGGTGACTTGCAGCCTGTTTCAGCGTGCCAACTTTATATGCAATCATTGCTAAAGTGTCAAATGTGAAGTGGTGACAGAAAATTAGAACATTGATTATTCTAGGAATATGTAATTTGAGAACAACAATAATACAGAATACGTTTTCATAGTACAATCAATATTGTATATAATTGCCATTTTTATTAACAAGAGAAAAAACTTTTGGTCTACTGAAGATGTCAAACTTTCGTTTTCATCTGATGAAATTTCTTTGGCAGTAGTCAGAATAGCATTCCAGAGGTCATCCTTGGAGGTGTACTGCCTTCCTCCGGAGTAAATCTTCCTTTTCAAGATGCTCCACAGATTTTCGATGGGATTTAAATCTGGAGAACAGGCTAGCCATTGCATTATTTTCCCATGTCTGGCAAAAACACTCTCCAAATATTCAGTGGTTATCCTTGCAGCATGAGACGGTGCATGAATACCATCTTTTTCCGGAATGACAAATTCTTCTTCTTGTGCCAGGATTCGTGGTGTTCCTTAATGAAGTCAATATAGAGTTTGGCGGTCATTTTCACTCTATTTGCGACTGTGAATGGTCCTAACAGCTCATTACCAATGATTGAAGCTCAAAACATCGCACCACCACCTCCTTGTTGATGCCTGATCTGGTGAGGAATTGGACCCTCATTACAGTACCATTCTTTCGTCCACCCATCGGGTCCATGTAGGGTCGCTCGACACTCATCGGTGAACAAAACAGTTTGAAAATTTACCTTGATGTGATTTCTTGCCTACTCCGTCCTCTTTTTCTTGTGGATATCCTTTAATGGAGGGCGAATCTCTGGATTTCCACATCTTGCAACCGTCCGCAGGACACGGCATCGAGTTGATTTGGGCAAATCAGGAACACCAGCGTTTTCAAAAACCTTTTTGTTAGTTTCAAGAGTGTTACGGTGGACTTCTCTCTTGATTCTACTCATGGCTCGATGTGATACAGGTGCTTTCTAATGAAGTTTCCCTTTGTCAGAATGTCCGTTGCAAAGTTCAGGATAAGTAACAAATTCTTTAATTGTACTATGATCACGGGACAATTCTTGTGCTATTTCTAAGGTAGATATCTTATTATAAACCCTTTTGACAATTTTCGACTTCTCAGCTTGACTCAAAGCACCTTTGCGTCCCACCTGGCATATAAAGTTGGCACGCTGAAACAGGCTGCAAGTCACCAAAATGGCTGGAGTTTGTTTACTATTGTGCAGATTAGCTAAGAATTTTAGATCTGCACATGTGTTAGTGTTGTCATATAACGTGCCAAGTTTCACTAATTTTTATTAAAAACTATCGGAGTTAGAACAAAAAATCGATTTGCATATAATTCTGGCACGCAGTGTATTATGAGCTGCTCAAACCGACCGAAACCATCACGTGAGTTCAATATCGACTATAATTGATGTACTTGAGCAGAACCTTTAAAAAGTAATGGCAGCTCTACGAACAAACATACGACAAAACGATTTTGCAATATGACAACACTAGGCCACGTGTTGCGAAAAGGGTGAAAACCTACTTGGAAAGGCTTATATGGGAATCAAACTCTAGCCATCGATTTATCACATACAACCCTGTCTGATTAACACATGTTCAATTGATATCACATGACTTGGATGCTAAGCAGTTCAATTCTTTTGAAGATTTTTAAAAATTGTGTCGCTTTGTGCTTAGACACAAAGGGCGTGTCTTTATTTCAAAGTGGAATTCAAATAAACATATAACACCCATGAGATCAAATGATGGTTGCCCCTCTGTTTTTAGTGGCCGCAAGTTTTAATCCTGTTGAATGACACACATTTCCTTAACAAACATATCTCATAAAAATATATAGATACGGAGAGGCATGTAGGAATGATCAGAAGATTCAATAGAAATCATCTTAGTTAGAGGGAAATGTTGGCTGACATGAACGCAAATTCCATGCATATGGGGATTAGAGTCCTTCATAAAGAGATATAGAAATCAGAGTAAGAAATAAAGGAGTCGGGATCAGTTTCACAAAAAAGCTAAGGTGTCAGGGGTGTTTACTTATATGAATGATTCAACGCTGCAAAAGTTGGTACCGATACCACGGACGTTCGAGAAAGGAATGTTAATAGGTTTAGGTCATTTATGTTTAGCTGGTTTGGTCTTTGTTCTTAATTTGTGTGATGTCAAAATTAGTGATGCTTTTTGGTATGGAGTGGCATAGAGTAGTATTATCAGTCGGGCGACAAATGCAACATATTTACAAAAGAAACTGGCGCATACTGCAACATAATGTGGCCTCAGGATTGCCCACTGGAAGAGCTTGCAGGGACACCCATCTATGCGCGACATGGTACTTACAAGATATCTAGATATTATTCAACTGTTGATCAGCGTAGTCACTCAAAACGCTACCCAAGTGTTCGGGCACTTAACTACCAGTTAGAAGCACTTAAAAAGGCAGCCCGATGTCCTTAGAATGAACAGACGTCACCACCATCTACACACATTGCAAAAAGCTTACGAGTGCAGTACTCTTAAGATCTAAGGAGAGAAAAGAAACCGGGAACCTGTTCCTAAACAAGAACAAAACATAAGCCTCTACTTCCATTTAAAGAAGATAGAGGTGTATGAACCGGGCGATAGTAATTATATGCAATATAATAATATATATCTATACCAATTATATGAAATAAACAAAATATTAAAATTTCACTAAGTTTTAAATTAGTTAAAATCATGAAATCCCTTAGTAATTACAGCAAGAGAATTTTAACATGCCTTTCCTTAGAAATTAAAACAAAAAAGCCCTTGCAGGCAAGACGTATAAAAAAACTGAAAACTTAACTGACACAAGTATATTTTAAAATTTATGCAACGCTATATGTTACAAAACTTAAAAAAATAAATACATAAATAAATGCATACATAAATATTAATTTTCAAAATTAAAATTTCGGAAAAAAAGGCCAGTTAAGCTTACCCGAAACCTGATCAGCTGCCATCAGAATATTAAACGAGTTGAGTGAAATATATATATATAGGTTCTGCATCGAAACTTTTTGAGCCCTCACCTTATTATCTTATTTGAGACAGAAATCTATTACATGTTCCAGATTTTTTCTAGCTCAGTAATTTGCAATGTTAGCTTGCATGACAATCTTCACAAAATATGACTATTTAGAGCCTATATCACTAATAATCTCCATGTAGCAGAGACCCCCAAAACGAAGACTCTTCATATGCTTTCAGATGATCCTCATTTATATGCCATTTGTCTTCATTGTTTATCGGTCTGAAGTTGATGGAATTGTGATCCTTAAGTGTATAGCTGAGGAGATTTATATAACATCTCAGAAAAACAATATATATATATATATATATATATATATATATATATATATATATATATTGTGTACTACTCAATGGTATAAAACTCTGAAAACAAAGATAATTTTGCATTACTTTTTTTTCCAGCTCTTCCGTTTTATCCGTTTAATAAAGTGTTATTCTATCATGAATACAATAATAGCAATATTTGTTAAATGAAAGTGGAAAACTATTATTTTCTTCTATCGCTAACCTTATATCTGAGGATACCTTACGTGGTTTGCTATCATTAATAAACCAATACCCAGTGTGGTTTCTCCAGACTAAATACAATTAGATTTCAAAACTGATATCTACTTCATTGTCTCATTTCACAAGATATTTTTTTGATATTGAAATTCTTGCTTGCTTGGCTTTGTTCAAATAGCCGGTAATTAGTACGGCCGTGGGTAGAGAGAGTAACGAAAGAACAGACGACTAATTTAGAAAAACAAAGAAAAAGATGTTTTTTAAGTAAATAGAAAGGAATAACTTGAGTAAATTAACTACTTTTCACATTTCACTCTAATATAGATACTTATATTTATAACTAAGAGCAGTCCATTTTCACGGTAGTAGGGAAGATTAGGGAAGATTAGGAGGTACACTGAGTCTTAAAGTGTAACAAGCTTACATTGAAGATGCTCCTGTTTTTACCTTCTTCAAATTAGAACTTCCCGAAAGGCTCCCCACATTTCTAAATGATTGTTTTCATCATGCTGAAACCATTATAGTAATACACAAAACTTATCAACAAATGAAAAATTGCCCGCAATTTCTGTAGCCATTGTATTCCGCATCCTCAAATACAATATTTATCAAAGACAACAGTGTAGCAGAATTCTTGCCGTATTCAGAATTGCCAGTAACCCAAGCAAGAGCATTCTGGATGACGCAAAACGAAAATATGATCTGTTTAATTCAAAAGATGAAAACAAAATGCTTGCTTTTCACTGCCACTTCCACTGTCATTGTGGTTGCTGGGTGTTATATTCTGACTGCTGCTGCCTATTTGATTAATACTGTTGCTGCTGCAGTTATTTAGTATGATCAGCTCCCATATTATATTTATCTCTATAATACGCTTACTAAAAAGGGTTTATAGCCTAGCATATGCACTGATTTTTATGACGTCTGACCTTTCAGTGTTCTTCCATGTATAGTATTTTCAGTTCTTTACACAGGTACCGATGGCCAACCATTCCCCTCCATACATGATCAGCCATGCTCGGTTTCTGGTAATTTTCATTGTTTATTAATTAAAATTGTTACTCCTGAATTTCGTAATACCTATTGATAATCTGATGTATGTACTGTTTTATTTTAATAAACTTCTTTTAAACATCCCATTTTCATATAGCTAGATTTGTTATTACGTTTCATCGATCTTCTTAATACAATAACTACTAATCAATTCTTACCTAACATATTTCTCCATTCAGAAAGTTATTATTTATTCTTATTTGCTAAAAATGGGCATCTACTTTTCATAAGTATTTTTCTTTTATCGCAAGTCATAGGCTGTCAGCACGCCTCCACAAATTTCGATATTTGCTTTTAAAGGTGTCCTTGATAGTGTCCTTACTGTAGCTCAGTATGAAGTAGTAACGGTGAAAAAACTATAGAATAAGCGACGATCATACATTTCTTGTCTGCTTCTTGCATCATGACTTTGAGAATAGTAATTAATAAACAGGATTAAAATAATGTCGCAGCTTCTGAATAGATTTGTTCTTTCGTTTGTTCTTTGTTTTTTCGTTCTTTCTTTCTAATAGTTTTTGTTTTTCTATATCTCTTCGCTCATTTATATTCTTCATCTTTAAATTTCTCTCTTTTTTTAGCTTATATTAATACTAATTTACATATTTTATTCAATTTCATATCTCTGTTTTTTTTTCCACTTTTTATTTGTTTCCCCACCTTCAGCTTGCGCCTATCTATCTCAATTAAACCATATATTTTTGGATTTGGGGGTAGCGGGTGGCTTCTAAAATTCCTTCTGTCCATTCTCTTCTGTAAAAATCCCATAACTAGCCCACTGACATGGGTACAATCTTAGCTGTTTGAAAAACATAATAAATCAATGGACAGAGAACAAGGATATAATATATTTGTAAGTGTTTTTTGTTTATTTTGTTCATTCATTCTTTCTTTCTCTCCTCTTTATTCATTCGGTCGAGGTTTCCATTATGATCTCTTCTTTCTCACTTTTATTTTGTCTTTCCAACCGTCTTTTCTGTTTTTCCGTCTTATCTTTTAACTTGAATTTTCTATTTCATTATTTTCCATGTTCTATTTTGCTTAATTCCTAATGCACATTAATTAAAAACGCAGTGAGAAAGAGACTCGCTATACAATCGGATTGGTGGGCGACACCAGCCTCCTTTAACGTTTGTGAACACTTGATTATTTTATTTCTAATTTTCATTTCGTTCTTAAAATATTCTGTAGTGAAATGTAAATGCCTGCTCAATTAGCATAGTTAAAACATAAACTATATAAATGGCCAGGTAGTAAGGATATAGCAACTCTGGGTATGCGAGATAAAGAACTACGTTTGGACTGATAAAATACGAAAGAAAACAGGCTGTGTACCACAAACTTTTATATTTATTTCTCACTAATTTCTGTCTTTCTATAAGTCCCGGTTTTCTCTTCTTACATTTATATTTAGTTCTCTTTTATTCATTAAAGACACGTTGATTAATTCCGTTGAACCGATGAGTTGTGAGTTCAATACCAGGCTCCTACAGTAGTGAACAAATTACTTAGAGAGTCGAGTTAAAGGGAGATAACTACATGCCTATCCAAAGTATCATCGCATATGGAATGAGAACCATATAACCCAGTAATCGAAATAGAGGGTTCGGTTCGAAATTCCTAACACCTGATGAAGGTCGGAGTGTACAACAGCCAAAATATAGTAAACATGGTTATAAAGATAAGGACAACAGTCCGAACAATATAAATAATATAAATACTACCTTATCTTAGAATTATAAACAAATGAAGGGTTCGATTCAAAATTCCTAGCACATGAGAAGGCCGGAGTGTACAATAGCAGAAACGTCGTAAACATGGCAATAAAGATGAGGACAACAGTCTGAAAATATAAATAATGTAACGCTATTTTCGATTTCACTTTCTCACTATTGTTTCTACACGATACATATTTATCTTTTCTTCTTTTACAGCAAGGATCATTCTGCACAGATTTACGTTAACGCATAATTTATACGGAGGCGAGTGGGACTCAACATTTGACTCTATATTCGAACACGTTAAGAGTGCAGTGATCCGGAAAACATCCTCCTGGGGGTCTATTCTATAGAGCAGTAATACACGCTAACAAGCTCTTCGAGTGAAATTCTCATCGATGGAATATGGAGAGAATGAGTGTGATTTGCCACAGTGTAAGAGTCATGGCGGCTCCTACACCTGAAGGGTAGACTTGGTAAAACTAAATAATGTAAATTCACTTTCCGTAGAAACAACGATAAAGCAGTGAAAGACTCACCACATGCTGCTTGTGAGTGAGAGGCTGGAGGATGGAAAGTAATTCTTCATCCAAACTGATTCTGATACGTTTGTGAATTCTATCAAGTCTGAAAAGTGTGGACTGGGCAGGTCTAGCCCAAATATGAAAACAATACTCAGTTATCGACTTGATTGACTCTTATAAAGGTAAAGGATAATATCTGAAGTCATATACCTACTAGAGAGGTACAGGGAACTGAACATTATCTGCATCCTTAGCAATGCATTACATGCAAGAATTCCAAATGTGGTCAGATGTGAGTTAGAAGACAAATATTCTCTAAAGGCGCGGTCCCTTCTCGCGAAGAAATCCGTTCATCGTAACGGGCGGTAGTTCGGAGTCTGATCTGCAGTGATGGAATGTCACTAGTTTAGTGTTCAAGGCATTCAATGTTGGTAGCATTTTTTTTTACTCACCACTGGTAAGTTAATGCTAGATCAGAAGAGAGTTCGGCTACCAATCTCTGATCGCCAAGAGTTTTATAGGGGTAGCTGTATATCGTCTTATCTTCGGCATAGTTTTTTTTTTTCAAATAATATACTTAAAGTTTGTAAATCAAAAAAGAGGGTTGCTCTGATAACTGACCCTGGAAAACGCCTGGGATGATCACCAGTACCTCGGAGGACTGGACGTTCTTCTTCTTCTATGTGCCTTGTTCCTTCAGGACGTAGGCGATCATGGCTTTCCACTTTTCCTTATCCCTGGTGGCTCTGAGCACGCCTTCTCCTGTTACACCATGCAATCCTCTTTCCGACATCCACCTGATTAGGTCCTTCAAATATGTTAGCCGTTGCTTTCCCCTGTCCCTTTTCCCCTCTATCTGGCCTGTTAGTATCAGATTCTCCAAGTCCTCGTTCCTCATTCCGAGTCCCAGGAACTTCAGCTGACTCTTTCTGATGCTCAGTATTAATTTCCTTTTTGTTTCCATCATTTCCAAGACCTTATCATTGCTCACATGCTTGATCCATGATATTAGCAGCATCCTTCTGTAGAACCACATTTCAGTTACTTCAATTTTTTCCTTCATCATTGATGGTATTGTCCAGAATTCACTGCCATATTGAAGGGCGGACAGCACGTAGCAATCCAGTACTCTCTTCCTAGTTTCTAGCGAAATTGTTCTGTTTCTTAAGACTTTACTCAACTTCTGGAATGCTTCCTTCGACATGCCAATTCGCCTTCGTATCTCTGTGTCGCACTTTCCGTCTTCTGTTATAACGCTTTCCAGGTATTAACTTCTAAACGGAATCTGCTTGTTATGAAGGATTTTTCACTGAAAAGACCCTTTCGGTGATCCCGTAGATAGAGAGTTTGTGTAGCAAATCCTTGTGCCACACATTTTCAAATGGCTTCGAATAATGCTATGGTGCACGGCGATTATTTTTCAAGTGCCTCACTAAGTCCGTGTTTATTGGTAATTAGGACGTCAGCAGTAATTTGGTCTCATCAAGACGGATACTGCTCGTCGCACAGAAGAAAGCTTGCATATGATACTGAGGAAACTAATTGATCTATAATGAGAGGGGGGAAGATCGCTCTCCTGTCTTCTTGACTCCTTCCACAAGCTTAGGAAGAGTTTAACTTTCAAGAAGTTAAACAATCTATCTATCTATCTATCTATCTATCTATCTATCTATCTATCTATCTATCTATCTATCTGAGCCTGCTAATAATCTATGTATAGTTTGGACATTATTGACATATTCTGACTATTATTTTCGTAATACATTGAACACTTTCTTTGTTCTTTCTGCTTTTTATTCATCCATTATTTAATATTTTGTTTTTTCTTTCATCGTGTGACTTCCATTTATTCTTTTTATCATTTTGTTCTCATAATTTGTTTCGTATTCTCTAATCTGTATCTCCCCCTCTTTCCATTTCGCTCTCTCTCTCTATCTCTCACTCTCTCTTTCTCTTTCTCTCTCTCTCTATTTCTCCTCCTAATTGGTTCTTTTGTTCGTGTTAATCACCCAAAATGGAAAATCTTAGTAAATAGTCCCGTTCAATGATGTGTTACATTTGATGAGAAAAACATTCTCAGGATCTGACATCATTATGACGAAGAGACTTTTACAACATAGGCTGGGTGCTCACCCTAATATTTTGTTAGCAGCTGCAACACTCCTCTCCCCATGTATATTTCTTTTTCTTTAGAATTAGTATGTACTTGAAATCTATCCTCAAAGTACAGGCGTTGCCACATTAAAATACATATATAAATGTAATTTTTTATCTGCCTAAATAACTCATTTGCGGGAAATAAGATATACGAACGCAAAAAAATGTTCCAAGTTAGCAATTTTTACGTAGATTATCAAATTAACCTAACGCATGTATATATATATATATATATATATATATATATATATATATATATATATATATTATGTGTGTATATGCACGAGTGTGTGCTTTTTTTCTAAATTTGTTTTCTGAGAAAAATCCCCAATATCAAGGAAAACGTTCATAAATACAAAATATATAAAAAAGTGTAGAGTGCTTGGTGATAGACTATATTCTGACATAAGCAATTGATAGACCTTCCATATATTTACATACATGGATAGACCATATATTTACATCCATCCATATACTATATATATATATATATATATATATATATATATATATATATATATTCAAAGAATTAAAGTGTGATTTGTAACTTCGCTGAGTAGTGTTATTTAGGTCACGCCGATTTGGAAGTTTCGTGATGGAATTATTTTAGTGCCTTCAATTCTTCATGTTATTTTTAATGTTTTCCAATTTTTACGTATTTTTATTAAGTTTAGTGCAAATTGATACATTTGTCATTTGTGTGTGTGTGTGTGTGTGTGTGTGTGTGTGTGTGTGTGTGTGTGTGTGTAAATGTTTATTGTCTGATGAATGGTCTTTCTTAAGTGGTGGAAGATTTGCATGCAGTTAATTAACGAACTATCCAAATCTTGATATCTAGCATTTTATGACAAAACAATCAGCTTGCTTAATTCTTTTTTTTACATATATATATATATATATATATATATATATATATATATATATATATATAGACCAGTATACAAGTACAGGTATAACTTAATCACTAATAACTCATAATTTAGAAAATTAAATAAAATGCAAAATGCCAGAAATTTGAAAAATAACGTGCAGCATAATATCGTAAATGAAAAATGTACCTGTAGACACAGAAACAAATGCCCACTTGACGGAGTTTGTAAAACAGAAGAAATCATTTACAAAGTACAAGATACAGATGAACAAATAAAAACAAAATTGGGTTGCAATGAAGAAACTTACAATACCGCTGTTATCTACATTTAAGCTGGAAAACCTTAGACATTGTACCAAACTAGCTAACCACGTTTGAGAATTTGAAAGAAAAAATAGCAAAATCATGATATAACATGGATCATATTTAAAACAATTAAAATCAACAACGGTGGTGATATCTGCTGATTGCGCCAAGAAAAGCAGTTAGCTATAATATTATTCCCAGAACGAGAAGGGTTACATAACGAAAGATCCAAAGTAATGTCAAGATGCCAAAACTCTTATGATCCTAAAATATATTTTCTTATCATATATTTTAAAATCATACAAACGCGGATAATGTGTTTACAATTCTTAAAAAAACTTCTCTTTTAAGTTGAAATTTCAGTTATTTTAAATTTCTAGTCGTGATTCCTGAAAGTCCCTGTTACAATTAAAAAAAATTGAATCAGGATAATCTGAACGTTTGATGTTGAATCGATGTCAAGACTTTGAATAAAAGAAAAAAAAACGAAAAAAAATTTAGGCGGGGGGCACTGTTCTAATCGATCCAAACCGGTTAAAAACCGGTTTTGAGAATGACTAACACTTAAATTCGGTTTTGAGAATCACTGGATATAAAACACCTGAACCTACTGAAAGTTTGAAACCAAGCTTGCGTAATCAACCAAATTCTATATATATATATATATAGAGAGAGAGAGAGAGATTGTCATCCGCAGACAGATCTGTTTCGCCGTATCACAGCTCATCAGTACGGTTAGACTCCGATTGCTTTTTTACCCAGGATTGAAACCCGGCCGAAATGGCGTCAGTCGGCATATATATAATATGTTTTTCTATATATAAATCCACAAAAATGCTAGTAATGAAGTTTAAAAAAATCTTGCCACTAGTTCCATTAATAGTTTGAATGGAAACAGGGTAGCGTTAAGAAAAGACTTTTTTTTTAATCGTGTCACCCCAAGCAAGGCATTCCACTGCCACTATAGCCCAGCGGGTTACATAGAGGGATTGGGTATAGGAAATGTCAGAAGGAGGATGGCAGACGACTTAGGATGTACATAGGGAGAGAGTTGGAGAGAGTGGGAGTGAGTTAGTGTGTTAGGAGACAGAAGCCATGAGAAATCTATGTTATTAGTTTATTGATATTTTATTTATTTTATCTTTGGAAAAAAATTGGCGATACCAGGGGAATAAAAACTATTTAGATATACATAATATAAATAAAAAACATTTTAATTCTTTTCAAGAACAACATCTCAATAAAGTATTCTCTATGAAAATCACAGTAGAGTGAGCGGACGGATATTGAATATATTCCATCAATATTGAAACGAGAAAAATTAAAATTGTTGAAAGCATTTTTGCCTGGTCTGCATTCGGGTGCATTTATCGGTGCGTATATTCATCTAAAGTCCGGGAAATGCAAAAATAAAGAGCATATCGTCCTAGTAAGCAGGAAATGTGTCACAGAATCTCGTTGCCTGAATATATCAGTCTTTGCCTGATGCTTATTAAAGAATGAAGTCTTGCGTTTATCTACAGCAGTTCAGGCTCGTTTCTATCGACTGCTGGGCAACATCTGTGAAACATTTGTTGCAACAGTATCAATTCATTTCGGCAGCTTATATTTGATTATGACATGACAAAGTCGCAAGAGACTGTTATGGATTATTCCTTTAAGATGATGTGCATGTACAAGAGGATACTTTACGGGAAAATGATTTCATTTAGAAAAACCTAAAGAGGAATAAAGCGCGTCTTCCAAAAATAATCACGTTTCCGTATATGTAGAGAATTCACTTCTCATTATTGGGATGTACAGTCAGTCAGTTAAGTGCCATACGTGATACATGCTTGGGCGATCATGTCTCGAAAGAGACACGACTGATTTGGCAGAAGATTATCCCACAGTAGGTTGCCATTACTTCCTGCGGTAGATTGGTTACCCGCCATGGCTATAGACCACAATCTGTCCTGTTATTTAACCCCTAACTAGAGGGAAGTGTTGGATTAATACCTTTCCCAAGGGTATTTGCGCGTAAGTGGAAGCAAGGAATTCAACTGGAATTTGAACTCGGCTCCCCTATTTCTTGTTCCGAGTCGATATCCACTGCAGCACAACACACATCTGTTCTAATATTTAACCCATAAGTGGAGGGAAGAGGGAAGATTAATACCTTTTCCAAGAGTATTTGTGTGTAAGTGAATGCAAGAAATTCAACTGGAATTCGAACTTGGCTCCCTGGTTTTCATTCCGAGTCGATATCCACTGCACCACAGCGCACATCCAGGGTGCATACGTTCTGGTAATAAGTAATCATTGTAAAAATTGTGTCATAATCACTTCATCATTTCTTCCATTTTACTGATTTATGTCGCTGGGATTTTATTTTTCTGCTATATGGACAACTCCGATCTCACCTAACAACCGAATGATTGTTGTTAAATAAACTCCTCGGGTTGATTTCAATTATTTAATTAGACTGATCCAGACCAGTAGAATTTAATTTTTTTAATCATGGTCCAGTCAAAAACTGAATCCAGCTTCTAAGCATGGTAACATTATTAGAGGCTTTATTAATGAAATGGTCGAATTTCCTCTTTTTGTAAAAAATTAAGGTTCGAAACCGATTTTACAAAACCGGTTAAAATCCTCGTTTTTCATATAATGATAAGTAAAACCGAAACAGATTTACCAAAACCGATTTTAATGTTTGTAGTTTTCGAACCCCATAAAATATTTCTCTATTGTTTTCCTTTGAAGAAATATCGTTGTGACTGTAGTCAGTTAGCCTTTAGCCAGCTGAAAGCGTTTTTTCATTGAAATAGATCGTAACATATCAATTCTTCCCTTAAACGTGATTGATTCTTAAAAATACAAGGACAAATGATTTAAGTTAGTAAATATTAATCTATCTTTTATTTCTTTTAGTATCTGTTTTTCGAGAGACACCACCAATACAAATGCATGAAATAAATTATATATTATATGTTTGTTTTGAATCTTTTTAAAATGAAAAATCGGTTAGATTAAACATATAGAAATCGCTTTTTTGTTTTCTTTTGTTTTTTCTTAATTTTTTTGTTTTTGTCTTAGCAACTATCACTTTTATTCGCTTGTTTATTAGCAATGTTTGGTTATAATATACGATAAGTGGTTCCTGCTTTGTTACTTTTTACACACTTGCACATTCTACATTACAAAACAGCGGCCAAAGAGAAAAATAAAACGTAATAAGGTAATTAATGAAAGATAAAAAAATAAAGACAAAATGTTTCGTTGCTTCAAATTAATTCGAATGAAACTGTTTTATTCGGGCGCCATTTTTAAAATTGAGTAACTGAGTGTGTGGAATATACATTTTTCTATACTGTGTGTACTGTTGTCATAAATACATTTTTCTTTTACATTGACTGGAGCTTTATATATAAATATTTTATGTACATTCATTTCTTTACAATACAACAAATGTCGTAGCCTACACCAGTGTACAAATTTCAATATCATAAACTCGATTTCTCTATATTGAATAAGGGCATAAAAATGAAAATAATACCCCATTTTAATTCTTTTCACTATAAGAAAATTATTTTATAATTATTGTTTTTTTTTCATTGCATGTTTAGTTTCATTTTATTTGTGCGCTGTTTTTAGCATGGAATGTGCGAGGATGCGAATATTTACAATCTTAATCAAATTTTAAAGTTTTACCTCCTTGCAAACTCAATGTTTTAAATGGTTCACAAAGGAAACAAATTTTTAAACTCTTAACTTCCATCTATTAGGACCGGTTCTATTGGAGGGTTCATTTTGCCAAAAGCTTGAATAATGCATTGACTCCCCATTCCGGAAGAAACTTTAAAATAACATATTTTTTTAATGTTTTCAGGATAATCTGAACGTTTGATGTTGAATCGATATCAATACTTTAAATAAAAGAAAAAAAAAACGAAAAAAACTTAGGCAGGGGCACTGTTCTAATCGATCCAAACCGGTTAAAAACCGGTTTTGAGAATGACTAACACTTAAATTCGGTTTTGAGAATTATCGGGGTTTTGCGAGCCCCATACATGATCGTGCTTTTGTTTCGATACCCAAAATATATAAATATATTGAAAATGTGTAAATTAAAATAGATTTAACATATTCAGATAATAACCAGAAGAGGTTGTACAGACGTTTATAATGCTTTATAGATGTACGGATATGCAGACTGGCACGATGAAAGAAAAAGTTATTTACTAAAATATATCTGTCATAATTTCCATCATGTAGCAAGGAATTTGATCCCTGTATAATTCAGTATGTGCGTTGTGGTACAGTGGATATCGGCTCGGAACGAGAAATCGGGGAGCCAAGTTCAAATTCCAGTTGAATTCATTGCATTCACTTACGCGCAAATACCCTTGGGAAAGGTATTAATCCGTCTCTTCCTTCCAGTTATGGGTTAAATAACAGAACAGACTGGGTTCTATAGCCTTTGCTGGCAACCAATCTACCGCAGAAAGCAATGGCAACCTACTGCGGGATAATTTTCTGCCTAGTCAGACATGTCTCTTGCGAGACATGATCGCCCAAGCGTTTACCACGTATGGCACTTAACTAACTAACTGACATAGTTCAGTAAACTAATCCACTCATGAAAATAGTTGAAATTTTCTTTGGGAAGCAATCTTTTTACATTAGCAAAATTTAGGCACTAATTTAACTGCAGTATTTATCATAATCGAAAAAAAAATGTTATTAATTTAGAAAAAATAAAATCGACCTCCAGAATTTTACAGGTTGCTTTTGTTTGGCTGTTTTTGTTTAGCAGGGTATCAACCAGTACGTTTTAATTATTTTATAAATGCTCTGTCATCAATTTTACTATAATTTGTAGTAATTATCATGTTGCTGTAAAAATGTATTGTTGTTTATTTGTTTATAAAATGTTTGTAATTATCGTTTTCTAAAAATGTTTTCTTGATAAATTCAATACAAAAATAGTGTTCATAGAGTTTTGACCCCAGTTTAGGGATAAACTATTTGCCCATACCTGGGACCCTAACAAGTGCTACCATACCGAGTCAAGGTAGACCTGGAAACAACAGCAATTAGGAGGTGGTTTCATGATCTTCACAAGCTCCCAATCAAAAGCCTTAATAGGCAGGACCATTTATAAAAAATTATTGCTGATATCTTTAACATAACAATGAACTTTATGCTAAGTCTTTCATTTTGGCTTGGTGGTTCCCAATTTGCCCATAGCTGGGACCCTAACAGAAGCTACCATCCCAGGTCTGGTTGTTCTATGCACCTCAAAACTACTAATCACCCAATGAGATACCTTTATGCGAGGGGTAATTTATCTTTATCGCCAGGCTTACTCATTGTGGGTTGGATATTACCAGTCTGTAGAGATGCAGTCAAGGTACATACCCAGCAGATAGGCTGCTGAATTTTAAACAATTATCAGAGCATGGCTTTACAAATGAAACTTTTCTCATATCATTGACATCTGCGTACTTTTGTCGTTTTAGTCAATAGCTTTTTCCTAGTTTCTTTCACTCTATCACTTTGCATCTTATTGGCTTTTTATCCTTGCTTGCGTTGAAATGATTAAAGAAAATATTCCACTATTAATCTTTAAAAATTACTAATAATCTAGATTTAATCCATTTTACTAAAGTCTTTTGTGAAATTAATACTTGTGTCAGCAAAGTTTGTTTATTCCTATCTAAAATTTATTTTATATAAGATATTTTATTTTTTCCATGTCATAAGTTATTCTTTATCCGTATCTGTTCATATAATTTTAATTTCATTTCATAATATTATTATCTTATAGATATTATACATTCTCCCTCGTTTCATTATGCCTCGATTTATATATATGCCTATCTTAGCTGTTCGTTTATATGTGACAAGAAAGAAGAACCGTATTTGATATTAAACTAGAGCCGATCTTTTTAAAATAAACTTGTATTTATTTCAATTAATTTTGCTAACGTTAATGCTATCTCATTTAAATGAATTTCTAATATTTACCACAGTCTCTATAAATTGTGTACAGTCTTAAATAAAATAAAAGTAAAATTTAATTAAGGAACATATCTTTTTGAAATAGCAAGTCCTTCAGGATTGCTTAATATGAAGTATTCGGACAATTATATATGTTTTAATCGCTTGATTGCGTAGAAATAGAGGGTTTAAATCGGATTAGTTTGTGATTTTAATATAAATTCTAAATCAAACTATTTTTCAATGGCATAAAATGTAGTAATATTATAGAAACATTGCAATTCATTCGTAAAAATGTTTAAAGCACACACACAAATATATATATATATATATAATCTGTACTTAAAACGAGGATTATGTCAGCATTTACCAAGGAGACTCTCCAGAAGAGAAGCAGGAAATTCCGAAGTCGTCTGGAGGATGTGGTTAAAGCAAATATCGATTTTGTTGAAAATATTTATTCTTTAGTATCTCAACATATGCTTTTGTAATGCTGATAAATGTATCAGTTTAAGTAAGATGTCAATCTTATTTTCATTCTGGCAAAATTTCGACGACAGCATATTCATCACACCCTGTATATTTTCCTCTACATATTACCTTAAAATTAAACCTTACAAGTACATTCTATTCATTTTTGAACTGATGTATATAATTATATAGATCACAAATAGTTCATTTTTGAATAGTAGTTTTGTCATGACAGCATCACCGACAGACTGAATAAACTCTTCCAATCATTACTTATACCGCCCCTTAAAAGAGGTGAGAGGAAGTCGCCTCAGGAGAGCGCCTTCAGAGAGGCCCGAAATTAGCCGAGAGTTGGTCTACGAACACTGCCACCATAGCGACCATTACGAGTCCCAGTTCTAAGGCCGAGTGTCGAATCATAGTATTCCACACTAACTCGTATTATCGTTCCTACTAACCAAGTTTCAAGTATTGTATTCTTTTCGTATTTAATATATATTCATATTTTCCTATTTGGTTGTTTTTGCGTTATTCTTACCCGACCTATAACCGGGTCCACGAGAAGCTTATTTCTTTACTCATGAGGAAAATAAAAATACAAATAATTTTGTAGATAATCTATATTCCAGAATCTATAAATAGCATTAGTTTAAATTACCACTATTTTATGTCATTTTCAATGTATATATAAAACAGACAATTGCATATTATCCATATGATTGATTATTAAATAAGAAACGTTGTTTCTCGAATGATGGCTAAGAGGCTTAATTCATAAACTTCTCCATTGTAAATGATTATTTCAATATCTAGTCAAATTAATAGACCCTCTTTTATATTAATTCCCAATAATAAATTTACTGTAACTGTAGACTCGACTATTTGCCTCATTCTAAACTTATATATCATCCATCACGTTGTTACGATCTTATGTATCGTTGTAGATTTCTGTAGTTGAAATATTTCGCATTGGTCCATTTTAATATCAGAATAATTTTACTTAGTCTAAAAATATATACAGAGGGTATAAAGTTTATTTCGTATTTTTCTATGCGAGGCTCACTATCGAGAAAACGTTTAACACAAGTACACAGATTATGTTCAAGTTGTAACAAAACACTTTTTGGATTCATCCTTTTGCATTTTCTATCGATTTTGGCAAACGTATGAATCTTTCTCTCTGAATTTTTTTTATAAATCAAATTTAGTTCATTGATTTTATTGCTTTACTTACAGAAAGAAAACATTTGAATTACTGCACCAGTAATATAACACAAAACGTTTCAAGGTTTGTAGAAAGTGACTAGTCTGTTCATTGTTTTTATTAGGATCATTTATGAAATTCCAGTATGTTTTTGCAAAAAATATAAACTTAGTAACGGTTATTGATGATTATTGATTTGTCATTGTAACAAAAATGTTTTCAAAAATTTTAGATGAATGTTTAACCTTATTTAACTCTTTAATTTTGCAGATTTACACATTTTCATGTAAGATGAAATACATCTCATATCAGAATTAACTTGTTTCAATAACTATTTACTAGAGCTTGAGTCTTTTTAGAATGAACTTGAATACGGACGTAATAGCAGAATCTGCAAGTGGTTCATTATTTGGTAACATTTAATTTAACAAGTAAAACTTGCTGCTTAACCGGAAAAAAACTGCTGGTAAGTCAACGACGTTGTAATCTTGTTAGTTACCAAAAACTCTTCAGCAAGCTTTGAAAAGAACTCAACCGATTGATGCGTTCTTGCTGTGTGATTATGGAATTTAATTAAAGGAAATTGTTACAACATTACATATGTTTCCGCAATTCGAGATTTCAGTTTTTGAACGCAGATACAAGAATGACAAGTGGAATCAACAAAAAACATTCAGAGGAAAATGTCGACGGCGCCTTTCATATAGAATTTCTCTTTGAAGATTTACATGTGGCGATATTCAAAGAATTTTAATGCGTTCCTATTCAACAGTACAACCTTCACTCATCACGGTGAACTTCAGCAATAGAAAACTGAAGGATGAATAGCTTTGTGAAAGAATTTGTCGAAGAGGAACATCTGAACTGTCATTTCACAAGAATTAGTTATTATAGAAACAAAAACATGTGCTGTTCTTTTACGTGACGTGTCCCTTCAGAACGTAAGCGATCATGGCCCTCCACATCTCCCTGTTGCTTTTTGCTCTCAATATATTTTTTCTTGTTATTTCTCTCAAATCCTCATCCAATTCTGTGATCCCATCAAATATGTCACACACTGTTTTCCCTAACCCTAATTCCTTCTACCCGATCTGTGAGTATCAGATTTTCTAAGCTGTCTTTCATTTTTACGTGTCCTAGAAACTTCTGCTGCCTTTTACTGATGTTAACTATAAATTTTCTTTTCGTTTTCATTTTCTGTAAAACCTTGTCCTTCCTCACATGTTCGGTCTATTGTATGCTCAACATCCTTCTGTAGAACTAGATTTCTGATGCTTTCAGTTCTTCTTTCATCTTTGAGGAAACTGTCGAGCATTTGCTGCTATATAGAAGGACAGGTTTTATCATTAACATTCTTAGCAAGACATGCATATCATACTTTCCTTTTGTACAGCCTATACATGTATACATGCCTGTAATTTTGGTTGTGTGTACGTTTGACTCATGCATGTGTTTCAGTAAACGCATTGTTGAGTTTGCCTTACTTACAGAAAGAACACATTGGAATTACTGGACCAGTAATATAAAAAAAATATTTTAAAGCTTGTCGAAAGTGACAATATTTTTTATTGTTGAATAAATTTACTCTTTAGTATCTAAACATATATTTCCGTAATGTTGATAAACATATCTGTTTAAATAAGGTATCAGTCTTATTTTCATTTTGACGTAAATTCGACGACAGTTTAAACATCGCACCCTGTGTATTTTCCTCTATATAATAACCTAAAATTAAACCTTAAAAGTACATTCTATTCACTTGTGATCTGATGTATATAATTATAGATGTGTTTTCTTAATAAAAAAATACTCGATAGTCAATGAATATATAGGATGAAAAATGATGAGCAAAATATTATTAACAGTGAAATTATCAGGAAATTAATTCAAGGAGGATAGATAACGTCTGACTCTTGAATCGAAGGGGTTAGAATTGTACTCTTCACCGAATCATCCAGTCTGTTTCACAAAGAATTTATTGGGAAAAAGCTGTGTGAATGAATATGTCTACTTACATTTGGAAAACGAAGATGATTTGACTATGTGGGCAAAGCATGACGAGTTCTACCTGTAAAAGTCTGAACTGGGGAATGGTGTCATCTGAAATTTGTCTTGGGAATAATGACAGAAAAACAATAGTCTTAAAAGGCTGTCGCGTAGTGAAAAAAAATAAATCATCCTCCACAATTAGGAGTAAAATCTTTCAAGACGTATCTATTGAATAAATGTTAGAAATGAGGAATTCATAGAAGCACCTGATTACATATTGTTATTTATAGATACTGTTGTGGGAGCATTAACATTCGGCCTTGTGCCACATCTAAGCGGCGCTTAGTCAATCAACTAATTCTAGTAAATGTAGTAGGAGCATTATTACGATACTTCAAGACTCTGCTAAGCGCTTATATTTGATTGACTATCTGTATTTATTATATGTTGTACTATACTTGGTATTGTTGTCCATATATGTATTTAACCCAATCCGTTGTGTTCGTGTTTTCTTTGAGTGATCTTAAAACTAAGGCCACATCAGATACATACATATTTATATAATTATGATAGAGTGATTGCTGCTGGGTTCATCTATGAAACTATATAATCTGGATGCTAAAGATAACACTAATCTGTGACAAACTTTATATTTATATTAATTCTTTCTTTTTTTCTTTCTTTTTATCTATGCGTCTGGGGGCAGTGGATATCGACTGGGAACGAGAAATCGGAAAGCCGAGTTCGAATTCTAGTAGAATATGTTGCATTCATTTACGCGAAAATACACTTAGGAAAGGTAATAATACGTCGCATATCTCCTCACTTGTGGGTTAAATAGCAAGAAATATTAGGTTCTATAGATTGGATTAGCAATCAATCTCTCGGAAAAATGGCAACCTAGTGCAGGAAAATATTCTGCCCAGCGTGTATCACACATGTCACTTAACTTACAATCTATCTATCTATCTATCTATCTATCTATCTATCTATCTATCTATCTATCTATCTATCTATCTATAAAACCGTATGTCAAAATGGCAGTAATTGAAAGAAAAGACAAACAAGTTATATATATATATATATAATCATATTGCCCCAAGCAAGGTAGTTTACTACCACTGGTGCGCAGGGGGTATAGGATGAAAGTTATGAAAAAGAGTGGCAGGTTATAGGGCGTGTTAGGAAGTGGTAAGAGAAGAATCGGAATACAGATAAGAGTGGAGTGGACCGAGAAAGTAGCGTGAGAGAGAGGATGCAAGTCAGTGAGATAGAAGATGGCTTTTGACTTTACATTTAAATTCTTGCAGATTATAGCAGTCAGGAAACAAGTAAACGGAAGAGAATTCCACAGTGAAGTGCGAGAAAAGAAGTTGAGGGAGTAGAAGGGTGGGACCTAGTTGCTAATTGCAGAAGCCATGAAAGTATTTGTAGAAGAGACACAGGGAAACCATATTGCGCCGGTGAGAAAGTGACTGTGTCTGAGCTGCCAAGTCGGGATCGATCACATTACAGAAAATCCGTTGGATTTTGTCAAGGACATATAGGTGGGTAGCAAGCGCACCCGAACAGGGAAAAGATATATATCTTCGAAGCTTAGCCGCCTGAAACTTTACAAAAAACACGGGTTTGAAATGTGCAACATAGAAGCACGACCGATTTCTGCAACTATGGATTGGCCTACTGCCAAGCGACAGGTATTGAAACTATATATATTGAAATGACTCGGCGATGCTGTCAAATTATAAGATACACAATAAGGAAAATATAATTTACAAGCAATGCTAGGATATTCTGATATTTAAAACGACCGAAGTAATTTGGAATCAATTTCAGAACAACATGACCCAAATTTTAAGGAAAGCATCCACAAATACAACTTTTAACAAAAATAACAGCAAACGAAACTTTGAAACGGAATAATCTTCCTACCGAAGAAAGACATCTTTCGAATTCTCTCGAACTACAATCTCATTAGTGAATAAAATCTGAAACCTGTCAGCAGCAAACTAAATTCGATCTTTAAAGAAAAAAAAGACGACGACTGAAATAGAAATACTGTGGCAATCAATTAAAAATAGAGAAAAAACATTACGGCCCATCGTAATTTACGTGATCTGTTCAAGACTGAAGCTATAAAAATCCGGTCTCATGATAATAAACAAAATTCTACGTAGAAACGAAACTGAAAATATCTGCAAAAAAACATTGTTCAAATAGAGATATTATGATGATAAAAACTTAGGGATACGGCATGTACGTAATTCTAAACTGTCAGGAATTATATTGACACACGACTGACATTCGAGAGATTAAATCTCTCTATATTGGGATATAATACAAAGTAAACATGATTTCCCAGTAATGATATTAAAGTAATCAACTTAATAAAATAAAGTCGTCAACTCATAAACTTTCACTATATATATATATATATATATATATATATATATATATATATATATATGTGTGTGTGTGTGTGTGTGTGTGTGTGTGTAATTTTAAAGTATGCTGTAGTTGTGGGTTAAAATGACCAATATGAAGAGAGAATGTAAATATGAAAATATACATTGATTTAACACTCTACGAATTGAACGCGCTCTTTATCGTCTGAAGATTAAGCATGAAACAGACAGCCGTCCTTTCACTTTCCACTTATATATATATATATATATATATATATATATATATATATATAAGTGAAAGTGAAAAGACGGCTTTTTTATTTTCTTTTTTTAATTTCTTAGCAAATCTATTTAAAAAGGAAAAGTAGACTGATTTTTCTCCAGTTTCTGAAAGGAATTTTCTGTTGCTGAAGTGATGTGTTATCCCCCGTGGGGATCTTCATATCGAAATAGTCATTCAACATCATTGAATTAATCCTTTTTTAATTTATATTTGCTCTGTAATATTTTATTACATGGAGCTCTCTTCCTGTATCATTTCTTAATATTAAAATAAAATTTTAAATATTAATTAGGATCGGGTTTTGGGAATTTACCTTCCTGCTTTTTTCCCTTGGATTGAAGTATCTGAATTAAAATATATATATACATATATATATATATATATATATATATATATATATATATATATATATGTGTATGTGTGTATTGAATAATCTCACTACATAATGTCGTAATTCTTATTTTTACGTTCATCACATGTAAGACAAACAGTACATATTAAAACATTACATAATACTTAAATGTCGGAATTTTCGGACACGCTTGTATCATTTCTCAACGAGAAAAAAAATAAATATGATGTGTGATTTTATTTTCCGGGAAATTTCATTGTTTTGTTCACGTTATTTTTCATGTGTTATATTGTCAATTTTAAAATATTTCTTATACATGATTCCATTTGTTCAAAAAGCCTACCAATAAATATTCTTTGATTTATTGTCAATATTGTTTTTTATTTGTCATATACCTTTTACCGGCCTAGTATATCTGCATATTGAAAAAAAGTATATGTAAGCAATCTTTCTTTACAACACACATACACACACAAACACGCACACACACACACACATCTCTCTCTCTCTCTCTCTCTATATATATATATATATATATATATATAGGTTGCATTAAGAATAACAGAATAGGCATTATCATTAAGTTTATATATATTTTTCATGTGTTCTCATGACATTTTTCTCTTCAGAACTCAAATGATATAAGAATTGTCCAAAGGTTTTGTACTTTCAAGCCCCTTCTGCTATACATTTACTCATTATCAAGAATAGATTTTCTTTTACTTTTAAACAAAATATGTGTAAAATTTATGTATATAGTGTCATGTGTATGTTAAGCTCCAAACACGGTAAGACCATTTTAGGGTGTTCATAATTGATGTTATTAAGTGTAGGATTTATCTGTTTTGTTTATAATGCCTCCGTTATTTCGAATCTTCTTCTGAATGTGGATGATTTTATTTTGCCTGTATTGTCAACATGTATGTCATGGATTGGTCATAGAAGATCTCGATGAGTATCTAAATGAGATCGGAAAGAAACTGTTGTGGGAAATATGCAATATCAATCTTCTCTCAATTTTGTGGTGGTTTGGCCAATGCAATTGTTTACAGATTTAGATAGTTAATAACCACAGTTATTCAAAAGACATATAAATACGTAAACGACACTGGTTCACTGCAATTTAGATTTTAAAGGTAAATTATTGCTATTGACGATGAGGTAGGCAGTTTTGAGTTTTTGTAATAGATAATTAATTTAATTTTCTTGTGTCAAGTGTATGTTAAATTTCGAACACGGTAAGCACATTGTTATTGTGTTCGGAAATAAACATACACAAGACACAATATTCATATCCTTTACACATATGTATTTACAAATAAAACAAAATTACTTCTTGACAACGTGTAAAAGTCTAGCCGAAAGCGCTCGAAAGTACAAAACGTTCGAACAATCCTTATTTAATTTGAGTTCTGAAAACACATGAAAAAATTATGTAAAGAAAATGAATGATAATATCTTGTCTGTAATTTTTAATGAAACCTGCATAAAAAGAGACAGTTGCTCAAATACAATGTTGAAATATTTCAATATCTTACTACCTATAAACTATTATCTGACAGACAATATGGCTTCCGCTTTGCCAGGTCCACAGCCGACATGTTAACGACCATTACGGAGTACATGTTTCAGTCCCTTGAGGAGTCCGACGAGTCTCATGCTGTTGCTCTGGCATATCCAAAGCTTTTGACAGGGTTTGGCACGTTGGCTTCTATGCAAGTTACAGGGTTACGGTATTATCAGACGCTTGCTTGATCTGATGCAATCTTTTCTAAATAACCGCATAATGAAAGTCGGCTTGAATGGGCATGCCTCCACATCCTACTATACAAACGCTGATGTCCCTCAGGGCTCTATCCTAGGCCCGACGCTCTTCCTTATTTTCATAAATGATCTCTCAGACGAGATCAAGTACCAACTAGGCATCTACGCAAATGACACCACAATTTACTTCCGCATCAGTAAGGAATTCGGTGTGGCGAACAAACATAATCTCGCTGCTGATCTTGAGAGGGATCTACATTCTGTGGTGGACTGGGGTAAAAAGTGGTTTGTGAATCTCAATGCGTCTAAGACCAAGCTGTCTCTCAATCATCTCAGGCAACCCCTCATGCCTCCCATATGCATGAACCTAGCAAGTCTCCCTAAGAGCAATACACTGAGCCTCCTCGGCCTTAACTTCTCTTCCGTTCTCAAGTGGAACCGATCACATTGTTAATAGCTAAATCCACTGCTAGGAATTTTGTGTCACTGTGTCGAGCCAGGATGTTCTTCCCGCCTGAAACCATCCTGTATATATAAAAATCAACCATTCGTCTATGCATGGAATACTGCTGTTTATCTCTGTGTTCTTGACAGGCTCCAAAAGAGAATCAGATAAGTACCGACTTGGCGGCTCGACTCTAGCCACTTTCCCACCGAGGGGATGTGGCTTCACTTTGTCTGTCCTATAAATACTTTCGTGGCTTCTGCTCCAACGAATTTAAGTCACTGGTGGCTCGGCAACAGGTGTTTACTCGTGCAACCAGATTGGCAACTGTGTCTCACCCATTCACAGTTAGATCAACCAAATGCAGACGAAAATTCTACCCCTGCAGTTTATTTTCTCGCGCTTCCTGCCTGTGGAAATCGCTTTCATATTCTTGCTTTTCTGACGGCTACAACCTCCAGGAATTTAAATGCAATGTCAATACTCATCTCTTAACCAATTGACTCTAGTTCTTTCTTCACCACCCTGTATATCCTTTCCTTTCTCTCCACCTTTGAAACTGTCATCACACCTGTATTCCCATCCCTCTCTTGCTCCTTTCTAACTAGTTCGTCTTTCTCTTCACTCTCTTCAATCTAATCTTTTTACTCTTATGTAGCCTGCACATCACTGGCGTTACCGCCTTACTCGGGGTGGTACGATTATATATATATATATATATATATATAGATGGTTTACTTATTTTATTTATTTATTAAACATTAAACTTATTTATTAACATCTACCGGTTTTAATATTTTGAGAAACCTTGTCAGAAATAATATGGCATCTGGCAGGATTTGAACACAGGTCCACGATTGGGAAGCCATCATTAAATCTGACATGATTTAACTAGAGTTTTTTTTTATGGCATAAAGAAGCAATTAATGAAAATTGTCCAAATAGTGCTTTTGAAAACATTTTGTTTCTGATTCTCGAAATATGCACATATTTATCGATTTTTAAGAAAAGTAGCTAATTTAGTATTCGTGTCTGTATTTTCTGTGCTTTTGCAAGTGATTCATAAAAATTGTCCTGAAAGATAAAGTGAACCAGCATCCTTCTTCGTTGATGTATAATTTCATTGAATGTAAATATCTCCATTTCATGTTAGAGGCAAACGTTAGATAGAGAAGGCTTGATGAGATACTCTCCTGCCCTAAGATAACATTAACAGGAAGGAGAATTCCGTATCATTTTTGAGATTACAGTAAAACTGACTGTCATTTCTGTTAGCTTACTTTTGGCGTTTCACAGTTCAAAAAAAATCTCATCATGTTGAGATGAGATTCGAATTCAACTGCACACAGAATAATCGTTCCGAATAAAGCGCGTCTACGTGTTTCAAAAGCTTCAACGCAAAAAAAAAAAACAACAAAAAAAACAATAATTTATATCAGATAGATTTCCGCGACCTTTGCTAATCAATTTTTTATGCTGAAGTTTAAATTCTTAGCTAAGTCTTCTTATCTATCTATGTATCTATGTATCTATCTATCTATGTATCTATCTATCTATCTATCTCTCTATCTGAATTCATAGATATGTGTGTTTCTGTGTAATTAATTATATATATATATATATATATATATATACATATATATATGATTACTTTTTATATGGTCATTCATGACACACGCATATACATATATATGTACATCGGAACAGAAGTTTTGGGTGCACACACACACACACACACACACACACACACATATATATATATATATATATATATATATATATACGTTCCAATGCTGTACATGTAGCACTTTTGCTAACCGACTTTCTAACAATACAATATGATACAAATGAACTTACAAGCTAAACTGTACATTTTATATCTTGAGTGTTACATTTCATTTTTCTTTCTTAGCAGCTCACGTCAGAAATTATAAACTTGTATGTCTTGTAATTAAAATTTTGAGATGCTTAAATAATCTTTACTTCCAATCTGAATGAATGGAAGGACTTAATAATGTTTCTTTTTAGTGCATACCAACTTCTTATGTTTCATTAATGGCCGAAATTTCATTTTCTTGAAAACTTTAAAGTAATAAACATTCGATACATTTTATTCTTCTATCACGATAAAATATATGGTAAACGATAATCGTCATTTGTGTATATATTCTTTTGTACAGATGTAATTACTAGAGGTGGTGATATGTGTGTTTTATGTTGAACTTTTTTGAAGTTATATTTTGGAATACAGTTAGATTTCTTTACGAAATTATAGGATATTATATAGAGGTCTTTCATGTTAGTTGTTTGGTTAGTCGATTTTGTATGTCGGAATATAACACCACTATAGGTTATTTAATGCCGAAATATAACATTTTATATTTTATAGGTAATTTAAAAGTAGAGGAATGTTCTTAGATATATATTTTGTAAATCAGATCAGGTAGTGATGGTAATTTTATTATAAAAATGTATTTTTATGTTATTTTAATGTGGTATTAATTTTCATTTTGCGATAAGACATATTGTGGATAATGTTATAAAATGGTACTGTTGATTTTTCTTTGGGTGTTCATTATTTGCTCATCACTGTGATTCAACAGGTGCTACTACCCTGGACGAGATAGATCTTGAAACAACAGCTATTAAGAGGTGGTTCGATGTTACTCAAAACCTCCAATCATCAAATCAGAGGCTCTGCTGCTGGATGAAGTTTATCATCATACCGAGAACTTAATAATGAAAATAATTGTCTTTTATGAAAAGGTTTGTAGGGAAGAAACACAGTAAATACAGTTTTCACACTAACAACTACAACCTCACTCAAATAACTTTTCATCAAACTTTGAGTGTTTTAAGAAATATTTTATTAAACCACATAATAGGTTGCATAGTTAAGAATTGTACGAATATCACATCGCATGTTAATTTAACATTTGATATTTATGCTGACCGATGTTTTAAGTAAACAAGCCTGATTCAAACTGTTATTAAAGATAGATGATGTTTTATCACTGAAAAGTTTCCATTAATATCCGCTCAATATATTTACATTATAAACAAACATTTGGCTCTGTGGATTACGAATAGAAAATAAACTTGAGAAATTTCCTGCAACAGAAATTATGTGATTCTGCAAGAAGTCACTCATACTCAAAAACTAGCGACTGAATATATTCACCTGAATATATACTCGAGACATATGTGATTACTCACATAGAGGCAATAGCTAACAAGATATATTGTATCCTGAATTAGTACCACACTCTTGGAACAATTTACTAAGAAATAAGGGATATTCGATACTTATCCGATAACAGCCTTCAAGATATAAACCAAATCAGTAAGGCTGAAATTTAATTGTAAAAAAAAAAGAAAAAAAAGGAGTTTGAACAGTCATGTGACACTCTTTCAGGATAAAATTTGGCAATCTACTTTCATTCTTTCATAGAAACCTCTGAGAATAAAAAGAATTACCAGGAAATCGAACCTTTTTCACAATCTTTTATTCTGAAAGAATTTCTGTTCAAAGTATCGTAGGTATTGTTAAATCAACGACGACTTTAAAAAAGTTAATTATTTACTCAGTGCGTTTTTTCTGTAATTGCCTTGCCTTACAGAAATGATTATGTCAGCGACCTAACATGTTTGAAATCATACTGTGATTCAAGAAGAACTTTAACAGATTGTTGAATTGTCTATCCAATAACATTGTAAACAATACCTTGCCGAGAACGATAAAAAGGGATATAACCTGGTAATTTTCGAAGTCAAATTTACATAGTTAGTAATTACAATCGTCGTCCATCTATTTATAGAGAAGAATTATCAGCGGGCCCTTGCAAATTTCTATTAACCATATTTCTGTTCTCATCTTTTGGATTATTTTAGAAGTTGATAAAATTTTCAATTCTGAATTTCAAGATCTTAGCAAAGATATCATCCATAACATGGATTTAGAAATATTAAGTCATTTATACTATTCTGATATCCCTCCTCAATGTAAGGAACTTCTGCTACATATTCTGTAATGGTGTTGTAAGAAATCGATTTTACATATCTTGATTAAATTGAGAAGGTCTAGTTAAAAGTTTTCTAATGTCTACTCGACACCTAACAAGGCAGTTCATTGAATTCAGAGTTCTTAAAGGAAGAGGAGGCGAAGCGTAAACTAAACGTAATTATTTATGCAGAAGATGTGCATTCTTAGAATCGAATGCAGATTAATTCACGTCTGTTTTATTCCTCCACTAAGTGATTTGTATATTACTGAGCCTACGTTGTACTTGACATGATCTCTGTGGTTGTTACATTCATATTCATGTCAAGTCCTCCCCTCTTTACCCGTATATTCTTTACATTTAATATCGTCAGAATCACCTCATTATTTTCGTCAAAAAGAATTTATATTTTCTTTCCACCAAAATTTTGGAATAGAAATAAACAGATGTTAAGATCAACAAAGGAGAGAAGATGTGGAGGATTACAAATGCTTGCGGCCTGAACGGAAAGTACGAATTAAATAACTCTCTGACCATCATTATTTATTCCAAATATGTTTTGTTTACTAATGACTGGGAATTGATGGTTTGAATTGTTTAGCTACAAAAATTAATAATGTTTTTTTTTTATTTCGTTGAACAAATTTCTTATCCTTATCGAACGATTTAAACTGATTTTACTTCTATTTTTTACATGATAATTTATTTTTAATTTTCTCATTGTTGTTTTAGCATTTTGTTGATTTTTTTTAATTATACCTTAGTCTTTTGTTTCGCAAATTTATTTTTATTATTGAACGATATAGACTGATATTACACTTGTTTTTATATTTTTACTGCCGCTTATAATTTAATTCTATTTTCGATTTTAGTTTTTTTACACTATTTTTTACTTTACTTTAATGCTTTTGTTGTGTTTTTTTTTTAATTTTCCGTTTTTGTTTAATTTGAATTAAAAAAACGCTATAACATCTGAATAACAGGTGTGAAAAGCTAAAGTTTCATTCGATTTTACTCGCGTTATCTCACATTCTCTTCTGCTGACTTGAGTTTTATTTGTTATTTTGACTTTGTAACATTCGTTTTTAACGTTGCAGCTATTTCTCATCTTTCGGTATATATTCTCGAAAAGATATGAATGAAATAAAACATCTAACACATGACCTGAAAGGCCAAAAAATAGATGCAACTTTACACTGAAAAACGCTTTCTTCGAGTTGTAAAAATAAAATGATAACGATCACATATGCATAACTTAGCAGGTAACAAAGTAGCGGTAGCAGCATAGCAATGAGATGTGCGAACAATTTTACATTTGCCTTAACTGGAAGAACTTCAAGTTTCAAGATGCCTATTAAAAACCACAATGTTTAGTTCAATGATACAAAACTGAAACAAAATGTCATATATGATGGCTGAACACAAAAACTCTCTCTCTCTCACACACACATACGTATATTTCGAAGTGTACAAACTTCATGAATATGCCAAAAAATATGACCACAAATGTCCGATATATATATATATATATATATATATATATATATATATATATATATTAGATTGAAACAAAATTCTTTAGCATTTGAAGTTAATTTTAAAGTTTTATATATATATATATATATATATATATATATATAAAACTTTAAAATTAACATCAAAATGCTAAAGAATTTTGTTTCAATCCAATATATATATATATATATATATATATATATATATATATATATAATTTTCGGACATTTGTGGTCATATTTTTTGGCATATTCATGAAGTTTGTACACTCCGAACTTGTTCAGGTGATTGTAATATTGAACCTTTTATTTGAATCATTTGATTAGTTTGTTCTTATTCGATGAGTCATGCCACTTACGGATGTCTAAGTCATCTCCATTTAACCTAATCCTTAGGGTATTTTTTCACGATTGCTTCAGTAAGAAATTGAACTCACAACAATTTGGGTTAACTCAGTGGATACAATTAACGTTTTATCCACTGGTACTTATGTCTTCAAATACAGATGTCATGGTGGATGAAATACGTGCGTACAGCAGGTAAAAAATGTTCAGTTCAAAATAAGATTGTTTCAATAAAAGATGTCTTTTTCCAAGACGTACAATATAGAATGTGAGGATTTTAGAAAGCAGAAACAAAATGAACAAAAATGACTTCATTGAACTGTCCATATCACTTTACTGACAGAATAAATATGGATTACAAATGAATTGTATTTTTATTCTGTGTATTGCATAATTTAATCCTTTCCCTAACGGTCCCATCTATTACGATTTATCTAGACGACAGACAGTATCATGTTTGAAAGCAATTTCCATGGCATGGAATTTCCGTTCAAACATGAAACAGATCATCGGGGCGAGGTGTCTAATTTTATATGCATACACGCTTTGGTTATGATATTGAGCAGATTTACACACAAGAACAGCACATCTTAAGACTATATTCTCGCCATATATATATATATATATATATATATATATATATATATATATATATATATATATATATATATATATATTGGGGGCGTATAATTATATGTGCTAAAAAGTTTGCCTACTTCCACCGAACGCCCATAGCCCAGGGGTAGAGTCGCCGCCTGATGCCATTTCGGTGGGGTTTCAATCCTGGGTAAAAAAGCAATCGGAGTCTAAACGTACTGATGAGCTGTGATACGGCGAAATATCTGTCTGCGGATGACAATATATATGTATATATTAATTTTCGCTTGGTCATGGGTGACATCATGAGCTGTGATGCTACATTTGCTTCCAGCTGCTTAAATGCACAAGTCTTTTGTTGCTTGGAAATCTTCTAAAACAGTTTGCCATTATTGTTTGTCTGTGTTTAAATATATAATGTAATTGACATCTTTGAAAATGTCTTATGTTAGCCAAAAGCTGAGATTGGATTATTAAAAATTATGTATAAATATTGTAATTTTCTTTTCTTATTTAATGATAATTCTATTAAGCTTATCAGCAAATATGAAAATAATTTACATAAAGTAAACACTTATCTATATTAGTTAATGAAACATGCATCAATGAAAAAATGCTGCCTATATATATATATATATATATATATATATATATATATATATACATTGTTTAAACTAAAGTATATTAAAGTATATATATGTCAAACTTTAAGATTTACTTTATATAAAAAGTGCTCAATAGAATTGCTAGCTTTGGAAGATATATAGTTATTATTATTGTTATAATATTAGAATATTGGAACTCAAAAGCTATCATCTTTTGGTGGTCAATGCATAATGATGGTATACTGAGCGCCGAAACTTGATAACATTTTGATTCGTAGTAGTTTAACAATAATATCTATCTATCTGTCTATCTATCTATCTATCTATCTATCTATCTATCTATCTATCTGTCTATCTATCTATCTACTAATCTATCTGCACCCACCCACACGCATACACAGGTATATATATATATATATATATATATATATAGTCATCCGCAGACACATAATATATATATATATATATATATATATATGTATATATATATATTATGCTCTCATTACGATTGCTCTCTCTAATGAAGACAATTTTAAAAACAGTTTCCACTTCTGCGATATATGCGTGACTCTTCAGAAACGAATTGAGTTCTTTCGGTGCCTGGCCTGTGTATACACTTCTTATTTACAACACGTTAAAATTTCCCTTCTCTGATTCTATACAACTTTGACTTAGGGGGTAGCGACTCCGACTGACACCCAGTCGGTCGATTTTCAATCCCGGCCAGAAGCAAGTGGATGTGTCTAGCCACACTGATGAGCTGTGATACAGCAAAACAGGTTTGTATGTAGATGACTAATATATATATATATATATATATATATATATATATATATATATATATACATATATGTGTGAGTGTGTGCACTCTGTCCTCGATACTGAGTACAATACGCGCATAAATGAATCACATTTGTAATGCTATAGTGATATAATATTATATAATTCACGAAACACAATAAATTGAACAACCATAAACACTAGCCTATCAACCTGTGCACTCTGTTTGGTCATTTGTCGATTTGTACTGCTGTTTTTTGACAAAACTAATGAGGGTGTGAAATTAACCTTAATGGCTATTTTCTGTAGAATATTCGAAATGATATTAAATAGCTCAACAATCATTCTGGTTCCATTTCTTATAATATATAGAAAATATGTACGCAAAATACTCCTGCTCAATATATATATATATATATATATATATATATATATATATATGTGTGTGTGTGTGTGTGTGTGTGTGTGTGTGTGTGTGTATATGTATGTATGTATTTATATCCATTGTAGTACAAATATTTGAGGACTTCCATGGGAATATTTTGGTAGAAAACGTAGTTATTTTTTCTTTAAATAAGATAAAATTATTTTACATGGTTTAAAAAATAAGAGACATGATATGTTCTTAGAAATTTTATTATGACAAAAGTCTAAATTTTATGATTAAATTTTTCCCTCGTCATAATATCTTACTTTTGCCTTGATTATTGCATCAGAAACATTTGGAATCGTTTGAAAAGTTTCTCAAAATATAAGCATTTGGGGAGTTATATATTGATACTTATAAAAAGAAATTATTTAAACCATAAATATGAATATTTCCTTCATGTAATGATACTCAGTAACAGAAGACAAACGGAAATATAAAAGGTAAACACCTTCTCCTTTAATAAAATGCATTTTTAACCTATCCGACATGTTCTCGTCTTAGCTAATAATATTTAACTAAGCCTACTTCTACGAAATGTCTCTCTCGAAGCTACCTATAAGGAAGGTGTTACTTGACAACAGTGTATGTGATTGATCGTCTAGGCGTAGCGCCACTTATTATGCACCTCAATTTCGAGACAGAAAAGTGAATATAATTTTGCCAAAGGCAATGCATATAAGAAGGGAAATAAATCACAGAATGCTTTCATGGTTTCGTTTAATTACTTAAGGTAAATTGTACTTGAGACTCAGCAATGGAGCGAAAGAAATCTTCAACGATCGTGACAGTATCGAATGAAAGTAACAGAAGGTAATTTCGACAAGAAAACAAATTATATATTAAAATCAATACACATATCCTTTTTTTAAGTTTAAATATTTACAAAGGTGTTTTGCACTTCTAATCGAACTCTTCACTATTTTCTCTTACTCCAAAAAATTTAACGACTTTCTGTCTATGTGTTACTGATTGTAGCATATATTTATCGGAATGTATTCTAAATTCTCATGATGGATATGCAGGTTATAGTCAGCGAGTCAAACTGTACTAAAAGATATATTAATGCTGAGGGCAGGTAGGATAGCAATCTTTTGGAAGCAGTAAAATATCATAAATAATAATGAACATATTATACAAAGAGTAAACTATGTTGTCAAAAGGGGCTATAGAATTAGAAAAATATAAATATTCTTGATTATTTATCTTCCATCTCCATTTCTTCTTTACATATTATCATTTTCTATGATATATTTTTTGTTTTCTATTGTACCTATTTGCTTGAATAACTAATGCTTTTTAGTACTCTATTCCAATGTAATACTGCATTTGTAGTATTTATATTAAAACGTACTTATATTATTTCAAGATATTGTTCTCAAATAGACATGATAAAAATAGGTGCCTGTATAGTATGTAGCCTACCTTTTGAGTGTGGCATACGAAATTCATTCACTGGTATAGTTGTGGCCTACCTTAAAAAGCGTATCATAAGAAATTATTATATCTGTCGGTAAGGGAAAATAGTTTCAATAAATAGATAAATGTTTATATCTATAGATATACTCACACTGGAAAAAGATAGGTTTAAACTAGGTAGACCGCATACTATACCAGATTCAAAAAGGTAAGCTGCATACTTAACCGGTACCTAAAAGTATACTGACATTTTGCTTGGCTTGTATTACGTCAATCTTTGCTTTTCTTTGACTTCCTGACATACCTTTTTCTGTTATATGTTTTGCATTTCTGGTATGTTTGCTTTTATTTAGACTTACATATCTTAATTGTCTTTCTGCTACCTGTTCATTCCTTTGCTTTCCTTTTTAGCGTCTCTTCCGGTTCAGTTGCTTGCTAGCATTTGCTAATTCCCTTACTTTTTCACTGTCTCATTTGTTTAACTTTCCATCTTCCATTCTTTACACTTTGTTTACTTCTCTTGTTTTTTTACCCGTTTCTTCGTATTTCCTTCTTTGTATTTGTTTGAGATTTTTGTTCATTTATATGTTTTCTTTCTAGCAGAATTGCTTACTTTTCTGCCTTTTTCCTTGTATGTCTGATATCAGTTTTCCATATTCGCATTCTATCTCTCCTTTGAGATATATTTGATATATTTCTGTTTGACTTATTTCTTTTCTTTCTTTCTCAAATTTTACCTTAAATCGTGTTTCTTAGTTTACAATTTACAAATATATTTTGATAGACCTCTTTCAGCTTTTTGATCTTTTTTAAATTCCTTTCGCCTTTCTTGAGATATTTCCTTTCTGTTTTTGGCTATTCTGCCGGTCTTCGATTTCTTCTTAATGCTCTTAATGGGTATCTTTGTCTTCCTCATCTTCTATCGTTTCTTTTTTGCATCTCTTCCTTCCCCTTTCGTTATACTATTTTTTCTAGTTTTAATATAGTCTTTCTTTCTCATTTTCTTCTTTCCCATTCGTTTTCATATTATACAGGCATGCTCTTTCTCTTTAAATTTTTATCCATCTTGCTTTTTGATTAAAATTTTTCGAGTTTCAGTTCATTCCGAATTTTTTTTCTTTTTTTATTTGCCTTAATTCGTCCTCTCTGTTGTACTTCATTTTCCGGCCATTCGTTCGTCACTTCTCTCTTTTGTCACTCTTCCTTTTGTCATTTTTTCCTTCTTCACTTTTCTCTTTTGTCACTTTTGCTTTTCTTTATGCCTTTGGTCTCTTCTATTTCTTTTTATCTTTCTTCTCTTATTTCTGATTCCTTTTTTTCTCTTTTGTTTAGGTTGTTTTTCCTTTTCCTACCTGCCATTCTACTTATATTCTGCAATTCGCTTCTTTTTCAATTCTTTCTGCTTGTGTTGCTAGTTTTCTTTCACTATTTTTTTTTAATCATCTCACCCCAAGCAAGGCATTCCACTGCCACTATTGCGCATGGGGCTACATAGGGGAAGGTAAAGAGAAGGAGTGTATAGACATAGGGAATGTCAGGAGAAAGGTGACAGATGAGTAAGGATAGCGAGGATGAGGGTCGGGCAGATGGGAAGAGTGCTTGATAGAATGGGAGCAGGTTAGTGTGTTAGGAGGTGTGTATTGACCTTACATTTAAACTCCTGGAGATTGTAGCCGTCGGGGAAGCAATCGTTTGGAAGAGAATTCCACAGTCGGGAAGTGCAAGGAAAGAAACTGTTGGAGTAGAAGATACGGCTGCATTTTATCGGTTTCACTGTAAAAGGGTGGGATCTAGTTGCTAATCTAGTATCTCGTGCAAATTCGTATTTAGGGGGCACCAGTGATCTAAAATATTTCGTATTTTTCCTACTGCTTTACTCTTTCTTCGTCTCTTGTCTATATTCTTCTCCCTTAAATTCTTTCTGACTTTCTCTCTATAATTTCTTTCCCACATTCCTACTCTTCTTTCCTTCTGAAGTGTTCCATTTTCGTATCGTTTTTCTTCCCTTTTTTCCAGTTTTTCCCTGTTTTCTCTGCTATTCAAGCTATTCTATCTACATATGTTCCCCTTGTCTTATATATGTTATTTTCCCATTTCCTTCAATTACTTTATTTCGCCCAATTCTACTATACTATCAAATCTTTATATCAAAAAGGCTTTTTGGCGAATCCCTGTGAATATATGGCATTTTAGTAAATGTTTGATTGGGTTTGGAAGGCTGTAATCTTGTGGTTATAGATAAATTTAAGAATGAAGATGTCGTGAATCAGCCTAGCTATGTGTAAGATAGTCATTGACTACCAGCCTACAACAAATCAACAGCCTTGCGCCAAAATTGTATAATGTACATAAAAATAATCTTTTCGCAATTTGATGAGAACTCTGCTTTTTATTTTAATAATATTTTTATGGTTTGGTTTTGTTATTTTATTATTTTGTTGAACTTGATTAGTTGCCATTTTATTTATGGAGAGAAAAGGGAGATAATTGAAATAAAAACATAGTATCAATGGAAAATACGAAAACTTATGGAGTCACCACATATGCTAGGCTATATAAACCTAAGAACGCCAGGCAGAGATATAAATACAATATAGGGATATGGGAATTATTAATACAGAGTGCCAAAGAAAACAATAACAACAAATGGTAATATCTTGTAAAAATGTTTACTAAGATATTGAGTCTATATGTCTCTAAAATTCATATACTGGTGTTCCCAAATGATTGCGTTGGTTAAATAAATCCAGTGACATGACTGAAAAAGATCTGAGTTCAATAGATGATCGCAGCAGAAATGAGTTACTGAAAAAAAGAACAAAAAAATCAGGTAATTGAAAGTGAGATATCCAGAAAAGACAATGCAGGTGAGACTACAACGACTCTCTCCGGTGGACGAAATAAAGTGTATTTTTATTTTATTCTCTCAACATTCTTTTCATAAATTTTGTTCTTCATTAGACTTTACTACCATTTTCTTCATCCCCGAATTGGCTTTGTTTCCTCTCTTCTTTCTTTCTTTTTTCGTTTTTTTCTTTCTTTCTCTGTTTATTTTTTCTCTCGAATTTGTTTTCTCTTATTGCGTTTTTTTACTTTTAGATTTTCTTTTTTCGATTTTTATATTTTTCAATGACATTTATTTTTTTTAACTTGTCTTTCTTTATATTTTCTCTTCTTTTTCGTCCTGACTTGTCTTTGACACTTAAGTTAATTTTTCTATTATTGGCAAATATCTTTCGCACTTGTGTTTTGTTCTTATTCTCAACTCGTCTAGTTCGTTCTTTTAATATTTTTGATTTCTCTCATATTTTCTTGTTCATTCTTACTTTTATCCTTTTCTTTTTTCGTTATTTCATTTATTGATTCTTTATTATTATCTCGTGAGATTTTATTTCCTATTAAATCATCCTTTTTTGTTTCTCGCTCTTTATTTAATTTCTAGTTTCTTTCACAGGAGTTCCTTTCTATTTCACATTCACTTAATTTATGACATATTTTTGGCTTTTTTCTTTTTTTATCGTCACTTGCGCCATCGAACCCAACTCATAAAACTTAACAAGAGCACATGATTCACTATATTGTAAACCCTAGTATCGGAGACGTTACCACCGGAGCCTCTCTTACGACATACATTACAAAAACCTACATTATTTTGGTGATAATACCTAATATCTTCCTTTCTTCATTTCCCTAAAACTCATAATTATTATGAATATCAGGGTATGTACGTGTGAATGCGATGCAGTTATCTTATACTGGAAGAGGAAATGACGCTTGGCAATTCATAAATTATTTTCAATGCAATTTTTAATGTTGACGAGATTTTTTAATTATATGCGGTTGCAAACCGTAAGAAGAAAAGTGGACAAATTATTTTTTAACCAATTTTTTTATGACCTACGCTTTCTTGCTTTTGATTTTTAAAATTTGTATCTGTCATTCTTTCATTCATTCTCTTCGTTTTCAAATCAGTCATTCTATGACAATGTTATTTCGTTTAATTCTCCTTCTTCTTTTTGTTCTTCTTAGCGTTATTATTTAATTTGTGCTTCTATTTCTACTTTCTATTTATCATTAGGGACACATAATAATTAGACAATACCAATGCAATAGAAAAACTAATAATTGAAATTGAACTTAAATTTTTTACGAAACCCAACTGAAAAATAGAATACCATATCAAATCATAGCAAACAGGTAAGTCAGATCAGAAGCTAATCTCATCCGAATGAAATATCTTTTGTAATAGTAAAAACTACCTTACGTTTTTTCCTTCGGTGGCTTCATTTAGTATCACCAGCCTTTGGCTTGATATGCAAAGACGCTATTTGCAATCAAATCTACAGATTCATGGTGGTGGTGTTTGGTTGAATTAAATGGCTTACAGCCGAAAGGAAGTAACTACCTCCAAGCAAGAAAAACTTAAATATTTTGTTAGATATCTATGGACAAACAATCATTAGGCAATATTAGACAGGCAAATTATTAAACTGTTACTAACCTTGAAAGTCAAAGGTAGTTATACACTCATAGACCCTTATCAACACCTATATGATACGTAACAGAAGGTCCCCAAAATGCCAACTACACGTCAAAAACTCTAAATTCAAACTGGTACTGAGGCATAAATACCTGGGAAACTTTCTAACAGTGGATGGAAAGTGTGGTACTGAGAGGCAAAGACGGGTTGGCATAGTCAAAGACGCATTTCAAAGATTGAGTAGTGTATTGAGAGACAGGAAGATATCGCTGGTGACAAAGACAAGAGTACTGGACTGTTATATGATATCTGTCCTATATAGCATCGATTTATTCAAAGCGATTTATTCAAAGATGAAGGAGAGACTCAAAGGAACAGAATGTAGTTCTACAGAATGAAGCTGGCTGAAGATACCATGGACAGAACAGGTGAGTAATAACAACGTTTTGGATAGAATGCAAACAAAAATGAAACTCTATAATTAGCATCATAAAAAGACAACCTAGTTTTTTGAGACATGCAATGAGGAAGGAAAGCTTGGATAACCTGATGCTCACGGAAGGGATAAAGGAAAGTGGATGGCGGAGTGAAGTCCGGGAGATATAACAATGGAAAGATATTAAGAGCGAAAAGAAATAGAGACAAGTAGAAACCCATGGCCGCGTACATCCTGAAGCGAGAGGGCAGATAAAGAAGAAAAATATATCACTGCTATTATTTTTCCATTTCTTCTTAACTCGTCGGAGGCTTTTTTCAAACTTTCGTTCTACATTTCTACAGAATATTCTTTCATTTTTGTATATTTTTTCTTTGATTTTTTCGGCGACTAGGAAGATGGATTGACAAAAAATGAAAACAGCAGATTCGATATACAAAAACTACATGAAAGAGATCCGTTTTCAAATTTCTAATCTATGCAAATATCACTCTCTATTAGGGCGTGTCTTTTCTCAACAAAAATGTCCTTTTTATGGAGTACAACGAATCGTGACACTTCACCACGATAAACAGGAGGCAATGAAACACGCTCCAGTTACCACAAAATGAGGTTAACCGAACGATAATGACACTAAACGATCTTCTTTGAAAGACGTGGCTAATAAAAACAACGTTTCCTTAGAATGGTTATGAAAACGAAAAAAACATAAGAAGTAATTAATTCTAAACTTTTTATTAGAATTGTATCCCTTCAGCAAGGTGGGGGATCTCCACTGAATAGTATGTTTTAGCTTTTAGTAAGGTTGAAAATTTACTTTTCAACTTTATTCCACTCACTCACTTAAATTTCAGATCTAAAACACACCCATTTCAATTGACATTTACCCTATCTTATCGAAGATAGATTTATTTAATTTAACAGATTAAATAGTTTCTGCATCACTCAAACTGTTTCTAAAAACGACGCCACGTGGGGAATTTATGGAAGATTTATATTGAAAAGCATTCACACTTAATTTTCGTAAACTTACTATTTTGCAACCTCTTTTTATGTGCTCATCACCACTACAAATTTCTGTATAATATTAAATGTTATCATTTGTCGTCTTACATAATTTTGATGTATTGTTTGTATCGTCAATGTACAAATTATAAATGTTTGTTGATTTGCTTCTGAACACGCTTGTAACTTAGCAACTATTTGATTACATAATTAACCAACATTGCAATACATTTTGGTGCCTCCGACAAAGCATTAGTGAATCTGATTAAATCCGATCACCTACAATCTATCTATCTATCTATCTATCTATCTATCTATCTATCTATCTATCTATCTATCTATCTATCTAGCCACCATGATGAACTGTGATACAATGAAACAGAATTGTATATATATATATATATATATATATATATATATATATATATATGTGTGTGTGTGTGTATGTGTGTGTGTGTGAGCAATTTTCAACCTTTTTTTGAATTCCTTGTTGAGTACGGTTGTCATTCGGTTTACGCCATTGTTACTACTTTTTACGATTGTATGCAATAGACAACTTAAACATCCATGAAAGATGCGAACGTCAAAAATTATATATAAACGATACTTATGGAATCCTTTATTTTACAAACATGTATCAAGTTATTTTATATGTTATGTATAATTTATATCATCCTGCAGTATTGGATAAAACTAGATGATAGATTCAAAATATATGCTTTCACTGTTTTGATAAAGTTCATGTAAAATCTTTTTTTCACAAAGGTGAATAAAGATTATATATATTAACGCCTGCAAACATACACGTATTTCTTTCCAAAATTCTTTATAAAATTTATAAAAAAGGAGAGTTTTTTAATCGTTTCACCCCAAGCAAGGCAATGAGGCTACTGGTGCGCAGAAGGCTACACAACAGGAGAGTGAAAGTTTACATAGGAGGAGAACGAAGAAAAAGAGAAACGGAGGAGAACCCGGTTACAGGGGATGTCAGAGAATGGACAAGAGAAAGATGGGAATACTGGTGTGAAGAGAATTACGTGGGGTTAGAGTGAAAATGGAGAAGAACAAGTTCCAGGGGATGTTAGAAAAAGAATGAGAGTCAAGAGATGGCAATTGAGGTTTCTTTTAAACTCTTGGAGGCTACCAGGGAAGCAATTATGAAGAAGGGAGCTCAACAGGCAGGAAGTGAGAGAAAATAAGTTTTCTCGTTTACATGTAAGTTGTCGTGAAGTCAACTTAAATTTATAGAAAATGCTTTTCTGCTGGCATTTTTGAAAAATAATTTAATATCATCAGAAACATTCCAACATGGGTTTGTGTGCGGGGGTTGCAGTGTTAACGCTATCAGCTTCAAAAGTAAAATTTTATTAGCTTTATCTTTGCATTTTTAAATGCTCTTACATATAATTACACACATGCACACACACACACACACACACATACATATATATATATATATATATATATATATAGTATGATGACCTGTGATACAGCGAAACAGATATATATAGTATGTATATATGTGTGTGTGTAAAATGTCTATATGTTCATTTCTTTAGCGTTAAAGTTATCCGTATCATAAATCAAAATAGTAAGCATCATACTAGCAATTTTATAATGATCTGTGTGTGTATGTGTGCGTATGGTACATTACTAAGCATATAGATTCACACAGTAGATATTTACTTTTTACTACTTTTCTTTGTCAATGAACTTGAATGAAACCGTTTCCATTAATCACATGCTTCATACAATAAACAGTGAAGACATCAGATCAGCATTCAGCTAAGAGATGTTTCATAATCCACTTCAATTATAGCACGCAAACATACGCATATATACACATACATACAAACACACTCTCGAACGTATATGCATAAGAGTGAGAACATATGTAATTTATATTATATATGATTGTGAGTGTGTTTTATGTGCACAATGTATATGTGAAATTGTAAGTATGCATAAAACTATTTATTTAACAAAGATGTTCTATTAATGTAGCTCGTATCTCGTAATTTCTGGTAAATATTTGGTTTAATTGCTCGTAATTTTCTTTTACTTGACCAGATCAAAAGAACCAGTCTTTCATTCATATAAATAACATTGTTTCAACTACTTGAGAGTTATAAGTTTAACGATGATAAAAAATCCCAAAGTAATATGAAAAAAAAATGGCGAAGAGTAAATTACAAGCAAGTTTTAAATCTACGCGATTTAGAGTATTCGATTACTTACAAATTACGTATTGGGAAATTTTCTCGATTTCTAATCAATAAATCGAAAGCAAATTAAAAGAAACGGAAATCAAAAGAAAAGAAAAGGAGCGAAGAAAAAAGTTACCTTTGCTGTATGGATTTGAAATAGAGACTTTTACATAACACTGGCCTCGACTTGTTTTGAAGCAAACTACTTTTTATATTTCTTAGATAGTTTTAGAACATTGAGTTCATTTTTATTGGTTAACTCTACAATTTGTGGAGATTATTTGATAATTTTTGAAAAAATCTATTCATAATCCAATTTCTCATTGTATTCAAATTAATTCTGAATATCTCCTCCAAGAAACCATGAAGGTTACCTAATTCTTGATTAATAAAATACCTGTTTTTATATTACGATAATGCATGATGATAATGTCAATACGACTATATTGTTTTAAGATGAAAAAGAAAACAAAATCTTAAAATATAATCATTATATACACTACCCCAGTGTTTTATAAATTATGTATTTCATAGTATTTTTTAGTATTTATTGCCAAGTGAATAATTGTAAATGAAAATAGAATGGTTCTTTTGTTAGTACTGCACAATAGCATGTACGTAAAATGAATTTATAAATATTTGATAATTACCTATGTTGCAGTTTTATCAAAATAACCTCCTTTTGCTATCACAACTGCTGTTCCAACTTTGGGCATTCTTGTCAAATTTTTTTGAAAATAACCCTCGAAGTTTCTCACTCCAGGTATCTTGTCGACACCTAACTAAATCTCCACAATTACTATGCTGTTTTTTCTTACTTCTCCTGTCCCACTCATTCCATGCAAGTTCAATTGGTGAGGCGTATGGTGAATGAGGTGGCCAACACATACCTGTTAACACTCCAGCAGTTTCTTTTAATTTTAAATAAGTTTGGCACAATTTAGAAGTATTTTTTTGGGGTCGCTATCCTGCTGGTGCATGAAATTTTGACCCAAAATATGCAATCCAGATGGAATTGTATTTCTCTGTAAGATTGAATGGTAGTGTTCTTTCTTCACAGTCCCCTTTACTTCAACCAAGTCACCTAAACTCGTGCTCGCAAAACAGCTCCAATTCATGCAGAATCCACATCGATGACTGTACAAACTCATCTTGTACTCGCTCCCCAACCCTCATCAGCACGTACACCCTCCTTTTACTCCCAAACAGTTCGAACTTAGACATATCAGTACACAACACTTTGACCACTGTTTTGGCGTCCAGTTTTTGTGCTCTCTTTCCTATGCTAGTCTCTTCCTCTTATCGGCTGGCCGAAACAATGCCTTTTTCTCTGCCACTCGTCCAATATACCATTCTATTTTCATTTAGAATAGTCCAACTTGCAATAAATACTAACAATATTATGAAATACATCTTTAAAATAAAACTGTGGTGGCCTAATAATCATGGCCGGTAGTATATATTATGTATCAAAGTCTGCGTTATAAACTTGGGTTTCTCAGAGATATAAATTAATTCGGTTGATGTTTGTGATGATCAAAGTGAACGTTTCCAGCAGGGTGTTATAAATTTTGGGGACGGTGTCAAGGAAGATTGGACAAGAGATTAATGTCGCTAAATACTGCTAGAATTGAAAATGGGACAAATCTAAACAATCATTCACAAAAATCAAATAAGTGAAAATTCCTGCTATGGTTACAAATAGCCTTCAATATTCGAAGTTTATTGCCTTATTGTCTTTAATTTCTTTCCTATTGCAAAAGTTATCTCTTTAATTTTAGATTAAGTACGTGTTTAAACTTAATACACGTTACTTTTCTTTCCCATATTCACTGACATAACCTTAACATGACCATTTCTGACGTATCAGATGAAATCTTGTAGTAGGGAAACCGAAAAAAATTGATGTTATTATTCACCGCTGCACTCAAAAAATTTTCAAAATTAAACAGAATATATCAATCATCATTTAAAAAGAAAAATATTTGTGTAGTTTTATGTAATTAGATTTAGTAATTTGCGTTCACTGAAATCAATTCCTCACCAGTTGGCAAACGAGTGAACAGAAAACGCTCCTTTAACTTTCTCGCCAAATTACCTTCGTATTAAACTAATTTATTCAGTTGACCCTCTTATTCAAAGACGCATGTCGGTGTTTTGACAGGAAATACGGAAGATTCCTTCCAATATTCCATAATCTAAGATCTTATTTCAGATACCATCTGGAAATACAGAGTTTAACATTAAAGTACGTGACATTTTGCGTATCACTGAAATTGACATTCAAACATTGAACTTCAACCTACTAATATTCAACATGCTTTACATTTTAATGACAAAACCGATAAAGAACTTATTAAAAGTAAACCAGTTTTTGTAAGAACTGAGCAAAAGAGTGCACCATATAATTTTCCGTTAACTTAATAAATATATTCCAAAGTTAAATACAATAAAGACGGTAGAATCTTCGAAAATCTCTTTAGAAATTAATATTATAAAATAACTGCAGAATGAATTATTCAATTCTGTTTTATCAAATATTTATTTTCGCAAGTGCCACCCAACTTTGGTCTTTCATCTGAATTCGTTAATTTATGTTTATGAATAATTTCACTAGATAAGATTCTAAAAGAATTTAAGATTTAATTCTCATATAAATGTAAATTCCAGTGTTTAAATTAACCGTTTTTATGTAGGAAAACTTTAGCATTCATTGACAGAGTTATCAGTGCTAATCTCAGTTTAAATCTATGAAACCTTTCTAAAAGATATTTTAAGAATTCTCAGTTCCACTAAATTTTATGTTTTTGCTATTGATGGGAATTTCCTTTCTAACCGTATACTTTAAGTTGTGTTTAAAACTTTATCTTTTATTATATCATTATTTTCTTTTCCATTTTTTGTAGTGCTATTAATTTGTTGTCTTCGAGTGACGTGGATTTTGTTATTTGGCAAAGCTGTTTGTTATTATGGAAAACGAATCTATAGATTAAAATGAAGGATTGACTTCCTTATAATTACTACCATGTTTGTTGATCTGAACACAGTGTTTCGGTCAATATATTATTAGCCTGGCATGAAATGTACTTTGTGTACGACAAATTTGTTTTTTGCAAATATATTGATTTTCAGGTGCATTTTTCTAGAATCTTCTTTGTAATCACCAAGACGCGTCATTTAAATTATATACGTTGAGTTTTCTTGAAAAAACCTAGCAATTCGTTATGAAACGGCAGATTTTCTACTTCAACATTTCTTCGCATTTTTATAGTGATATTATTTTATTAATTTTCGCAATTCTTTTACCTTGTCTGTTGATTAATCAGATTGTATATTCCGAAGGAATCACTCGTACAAAATGCTGTATGCACTGACATGTAATTATCAATTATCTCAATCATAATTGGGTGCATGCCAACACGCACAGAACATATTTATGTATTTTCTCTCTCCCCCAAACTCTCTCTCGATATATATATATATATATATATATATATATATATATATATATATACAGACACTACCAAACATAATTATTAGGCCACCCAAGCTTTTGAAAAAATGATATATTTCATAATATTTTTAGTATTTGTTGCCAAGTAGATAATTCTAACTGAAAATATATGGTTCTTTTCTTATTATTACAAAAAAGTTTACAACGCAGCCAGGAAGTTTTTGCTTCAGCCAGCCAATAAGAAGTAGAGACTAGCATGAGGAAGAGAGCACAAAAACTGGACACCAGAACAGTTCATTTGATGCACTTGTTTTTGTGCAGTATTAACAAAAGAACCATTCTATTTTTGTTTAAATTATCCACTAGGTAATAAATACGAAAAATAGTACGAAATACATAATTTTTTAAAATAACTGGTGTGGACTAAAATTAAATGCCCGCTAGTATGTATATATATATATATATATATCATTAGATATTTTTAATTCAAAATTTGTTATAGTAGACACTTGATATTTGAAATACTATTAATATTTTATTTATTAAACAGTGATTGTTATGTCTATTTTTTTTCAAAAATAATCTGGTTGAAGAGGATATGTACCTGTAAGTGTGTTTGAGCATGTATGTGTGTGTTTATGGTTTATATATGTGTGCCTTGACCGATAGTAGGATTTGGCTTTTTCACATCCTTATTAAAGTCATAGTAGGCGTCATTTTACGATCTAAAACGGCGCTAACTATGACTTTAAAAATGAAACACACTTACACACACACACACACACACACACACACACACACACACACACACACACACACACACACACACAGACAGAGAAACACACTCACTACAATTAACGCAGCAGTAACAGCGAAGGATAACTATTCGTTGAAATGCACGGTCCAAGAACGGAAGTGAAAACAAGCTTTCCTACCATTCTAAAAATGAAGTTTCGATCTAGAATTATTAATAAAAAATAAATAAGTAATACCCATTACCTGCTTTACCTTACTTTTTTTTACTAAACGCTTGTGATAATGTTCAAGACCTAACTATACATCTAATATACACAATGCGTCAAGCAAATTGCAAAACTCTCCTATATGTGTAAAAGAGTCAGATATGAGCTGTGCAGTCCTAGTTATATATGCGGCACTTCATTAATATTCACTGAGAGAAAACACATTATTTTGTTACCCGCCTAGATCAGGTCCTGGCTGGCCATTTAGTACAAGTGATCACAACCTTGGAAGTGCAGCACCGGTTGGACAAAGATGTCCACTATACTCTTCCGTGCAAACGAGGTCCCTAAAATGTAAATACGGATCGTTGGTAATCATTTACTTGTTGGACTACGGATAGTAGTGACAGCCAGAAAAAACATACACTATCGTTCATGTCTCCAATCTTTTGTCATGAGAATCGCTAGCAGAAATGGATGTTCCGGGATTAGAGAAGGGTCTGCATTCATGTATGGTCTTTTGAATGTGCGACGTATGTCGCCATAACCCAGAGTGTATTCACCCACAACTCCTGGTAACATAGTGCAGAACGCCTTGACTTAGAATTCTCTCTCTTCTTGGCCTTTTGGAGAAAAATTTAAATAAGGCTATATGTCCCCAGAAAATCGTTCAATCCCTTCTGTTGCCATTCTTTAACTGGAAGCAAAATAAATCATGTCAACGTAGCAATCGTGCTACATGACATGCTTTTATATTTGTTAGATATGTTGACTTATGCCCTATCGGAATTATATTGAATAAATCTAGATACGTCCACATATTAGCGATAGCTTTGGTTTGAAAGTAAATTAAAAAATAAATTTCTGAAGCTTTTATTTAGTTTAAATTTGAAGCTGATATATTAATTTTAATATTTCTAATAAAAATAATTTGCTGCATTAAAAAACAAATTTAAATCGATTAAAAGAAATTTTCTTTTTGAAATCTTTGAATTTCGTGTCATTTGTGCAAACTGTTATGAAAATCTTCTCTATTAAAAAATCTTCCAAAAATAAAATCTCCTCTTCTGAAACTTTATTTGCAGAATATTTGTTGATTTAAAGTATAATTAATCTGATTTGAAAAACTGTCATTTACTTTAAATTTAAAATATCGTAGAAATGCTGTTTGAAAACAGTGGTCGCTGTATATTTATATTTACAACTTTTTAACAGCTCACGACCGTTCAATGACATAGATTTTTATCTAATGTTCTACTGTTGCTTTAGTTCTAAAATAATTGAAGAATATAACGCGAGCATCTTTAAGTTCTTTGTAATTAAAAAAAAGAAAATAGTCTCCGTAATCTAATAGTTTCTCTTGAATTTTAGATAATTTTGGCTTTAAATTTACTATAGTTATCGCACTTATTTTGTGATATCTACAAAAATCGTCACGTTTATACTCATACAAAAAAGTTCCAAAGTATTTAAAAAATTACTCGGTGTTGTCAATTTGTAATAAGCCTTAAACATATAACTAGTAATATAATTTTACTTAATAGGAATATTTCGTAGTTAGAATATATCACTGAAACTGAATTTTGAAACATTTAATAACATTATAAATTATTCTAATGAAAATTGTAAAAACAATGAAATCAGATCAAGCAAATATAATTTTTCATCGAAATAAAGGTTTTTTCAAGGAAATACTGTGTTTAATATATATTATTAAGAAAAATTGTTAAACTCTTTTCTAATCAAACAATGTCTTAATTCTATTGCGTTTTTATGATTCCGAACAGGAATCATAAAATCGGATCCCGTTTTACTTTCGTTAAAACGGGATCCGATTTTACATAAAAGAACAACAAATAAATTCATAATATATGTTCTGCAATGAGTTCCGATTTTATCTCATATTATAGGTAAAAATTATTTAGAGAATTTCATGAATTGTCATAGATTCAGTTGCAGTGAAAGATATATAAAAATTACATTTACCAAGACTTTCTGAAAATAAATTGCGTCTGTCAATGCAAATATGTATTTAATAAATTATTCATTGTTTAAGTAGTAATGTATTCAATCTTCTTGGAATCTAAACATACAAAATATTGATAATCATACGTATTAATATGCTGTTACAAAAAGGACAATAAATGGTAGGCAATCATATTCGTCTATCGTATATCAGCAAGTTTCTAAAGATATTTACCTGATTTAGCTTGGTCTGTCATTATACATAATGTACTATTGGACAGTAAATATCAATCACATTAGTCCACAAATACCGATAATCAAGTGAATGTTTTTTTATCCATACTGGAATCAACAATCGTGAGTCAAGAGAAACCGAGCGGCAAAACTACTCGTTCATATGATTTGATTACAGTGGTGAACAACTGTGCCGAACCAACTATAAATTTTGGAAGAACTCATTACCATGAACTAGTGAACAGCATACCACAAGGTTTATAAATTACGTTTTCAGGTTATCAATTTACGGATTTTCTTCTAGGCACCCCAAGCTATAAAAAAGTGTCAGGTATGGGGGTGACATACATTTATAATTTTCTCATACGTATGTAAATATAATGAAATCGACTGGAATTCAAATATTTATATATATATATGTATGTGCAAAAACTTCAGTTAAAGCATATCCGTAAAAGGACATTACGAATTAAGATAAAAATAAAAATTAACCTAATAAGATTTTCAATTTTTAATATATTGGCCATCCGCAGACAGATCTGTTTTGCCCATCAGTACGGTTAGACATCCGATTGCTTCTAGCCTGGATTGAAACCCGACGGAATTGAATTCACTCGGTAATTCTACATCTCAGCTATGGGGTGGGGTTGGTTGAGGAAAGCTGACTTTATAGCCTTATATAGAATGAATACACACGACAGTAGCTGAGAGTGTTTGAATTAATCGATATATATATATATAAGGTCGTTCTGAATGGGCGTGCCTCTTCGTCCTACAGCACGAATGCTGGTGTCCCACAAGGCTCTATCCTGGGCCCAACGCTCTTCCTTATTTTCATCAACGACCTCCCAGATGAGATCAGGTCCCAAGTAGGCATCTACGCAGATGACACTACAATATACTCCCGCTCCAGTAAGAAACCTGTCGTGGCGGACAGACATAATCTCGCTGCTGACCTTGAGCGGGATCTACACTCTGTGGTGAACTGGGGCAAGAAGTGGCTTGTCAACTTCAATTCCTCTAAGACCAAGCTGTTGTCTGTCAACCATTACAGGCAACCTCTTCTGCCTCCCATAAGCATGGACCAGATGATTCTCCCGGAGAGTAATACACTACGCCTCCTCGGACTTACCCTGTCCTCAGACCTCAAATGGAAGCACTATATTGAATCCATAGCAAAATCTACTGCTAAGAAGATTGGGTCACTATGTCGATCCAGGATGTTTTTTCCACCTGAATCCATCCTGCATATATACAAGTCAACCATCCGTCCGTGCATGGAGTACTGCTGCCATTTATGGTCAGGTGCCCCTGCCGTTCTCCTCAGTGTTCTTGACAAGCTCCAAAGGAGGGTCTGTAATGTGATAGGTACTGATCTGGCGACTCGTCTGCAGCCACTTTCCCATCGTCGAAATGTGGCCTCCCTCTGTCTCTTCTATAAATACTTTCATGGCTTCTGCTCGGATGAGCTTAAGTCACTGATGCCTCCTCAACAGGTGTTTACCCGTTCAACCAGACTGGCAACTGGGTCCCACCCATTCACAGTCAGGTTAGCCAAACGCAGACGACAATTCTACTCCTGCAGCTTCCTCTCTCGCACTTCCCGCCTGTGGAACTCACTCCCGTATTCTTGCTTTCCTGACGGCTACGACCTCCAGAAATTTAAAAGCAAAGTTAATACTCACCTACTAACCACTGGCCTCTAGCTCTCTCCCCTCCCCTGTATAACCTTCCCTTTCTCTCCGCCCATGTACCTGTCATTGCACCTGCTTTCTCAGTTTTCTATTGTTCCTTTCTAACTAGCTTGTACTCCTCACTCTTTTCTAATTAATCTTTCTACATTTATGTAACCTCCTGCACATCAGTGGCGTTTCTGCCTTGCTCGGGGTGAAATGATTTAAAAAAAAAAAAAAAAAAATATATGTGTGTGTGTGTGTGTGTGTGTGTGTGTGTGCGTGCGGCATTTTAACAGTTTGGCTCATGTTATTTCATAAACTTATATTCATTTTATTTTATTTCATATTATACCTCCGTAAATAAAATTGATTGCTTTAATATCATTGTATATATATATATATATATATATATATATATATATATATATATATATATATATATATATTATGCAGCGGTTAGTCTTTCACCTACGCCTGATGAATCTAAGATTTATGATACTCATGAGTAAAGATATATATATATATTTATCGTTATAGTTAATAGTTACAAAAAGTTTACCCCTTTAATAAAGCAGATTCATGCCGACTTCAAAGTTTCGTGAGGACAGAGTTTTGATGCTCTCACTCGTCAAAGGGAAGTTACGACGGCGCAGGAATATGTTAAATTATAGGCATTTACATAATCTACAAATTAGCAAAAATCATCAACAAAAATGCCATAATTTTATACAGTGACGACAGACTCATAATTTTAAAAGAGTGTAATTGTAAAACTGTAGAAAACATAAAAAAACAAATTATAAAAATCTCCAACACTCTAGGATTCGCAATAGACATAAAAACAAATATAAAAATAATAAATTTTCTAGATATAACACGTAAATTAAACACCAGCACATACAGACCATACAGAAAAGAAAACAATTACCTCATACATATCAAGAAAATTTTCAATCACAATTCAGACATATGCACACACGTACCCATATCTATAAACAAAAGGCTACGTACAAACTCAAGTAACATAAAAATATTCAAGAAACTATATGCGTCAGTACTAAAATGTAGCGGATTCTCAAACTTGAATACACAAAGACAAAGAAAACAAGCAAAAAGACTAGAAAAAGGAACATAATGTGGTATAGTCTACCCTACAAAACAATATAAAAACATAAATATAAAAAAAAAAATTCAACATAATAGAAAACACTTTCCCGAACCCGATATCATTCAAAGATTTTTAAAAAAATACATTCAAAACCAGCTACAACTGCATGGAAAATATGAAAAAGATAAAAACCAAACATAAAAAAATACCTAAAATACTAATAATAACATCAAAAACCAACAAGACAATAAGAATAAATTTAACTGCCGAAAGAAGGACAACTGCCCACTTAATAATAAATGTTTTATTAACAACATAAAATACAAAGGATCCGTAACAAATAACACAAATACAGTCAAAAAGATGCACATAAGAGCAACAGAAACATCGTTTAAAGAAAGATTAGATAATCACAAACCATAATTCAACACAGAAAATTACAAAAACAACACATTGTTATCAAAATACATATGGAGCCAGAAAGAAAACAACATTACAACTAAAATCAAATGAGAAATAGTAAAAAAAAGAAAAAAAGCACAACAATACAACAGTAATAGCAAAAGTCGTAAATTATGCCTGGAATAAAAACTAGCATTAATTAGTTTTAGAAACCAAATAAAATTTAAAAAAAAGAAACATGCAAGTATGTGAATAAATACATACGTCGCTATCCAAACAACAAATAACGACATATAAACCATGTAAATAAAAAAAAATAAAAAAAAAATAATTTACTAACGTTATAAAGTATAATTATAAAAAAACATACAAATAATATAAATACGAGAAATAAAAGTACATACAAAGACCAATCAAGATACACTATAATAGAAATAAATAAATAAATAAATAAAAACCAACGCATTTCATATTTACCTATAAGTCTAAGATCAGGTAGTACTTACACTATATATATATATATATATATATATATATATATATCCGAAAGAAGTAGCTTGACGGTAAATCTCAAAACGATTCTGTTAATATTAATTATTAAAAAAAATTAAATATTAGAACTGATCCAGCCAGATGACTTAATTAAATTTATTTACTTTGTCAAGAGTTAATAAATATAAAAATTCAATTTATATATATATATATATATATATATATATATATATATATATATATATATATAGAATTTAATTTTTATTCTTCATTAAAGGACATGGAGCTACAAATAATAAAACATTCGGTTTTAAAAACCTACGAACCGCTCCCCTCACAGACAAACTTCTTAACTTCAAAAATGACTTGTTCAAAACCATATACAAAATAACTTTACACAAACACAAAAATAAATTGCAAAAACACTCAGACACAACAGTGAACAACATACACAAATCAGATAAGGTCTTTGTTAAATCAGACAAAACATCCAATTTCTATAAGATGGACCCAAATGAATACAAGGATTTTATTTAAAAAAAACTAACCAAAAAATACAGGAAAATCAACAAAGAACACAAAATCCACAGAGACAGAATAAACCAGGAAGATAAACTAATTACAGATTAATTGAAAATAAGTGACAGATTCCCCAAAATAGCAACGAAAGAAGCATATGTGCTTTAGAAAGCCCACAAACTGATTTTTACAGCAAATTACCTACAAGGATAATAAACCCCACAAAATCCGAAATAGGTAGGACAAGTAAAACAATATTATAGAGGGTCAACGAAAAAATAAAAAACAAAATTAAACTAACGCAGTGGAAAGGTACGTTAGACGCAATCGAGTGGTTGAAAAAATTGGTGGAAAAATAATGCCAATTTTTACAATTTGACATTGTAGATTTTTACCCATCAATTTCGGAGAACCTATTCAGTCTCGCCCTGGAGTTCGCGGAATTCTACTCGGACATCACAGAGGATGAGGTCAGAATTATTCTGAACTGCAGGAAATCAGTTATGATCCACGACAACGGACAGTGGACTAAGAATTCAAAGGAGAACTTTGATTTATCCATGGGTGCCCTGGATTCTGCAGAGGCTTTGGATCTAATTGGATTATTCTCACTGTACAACTTAACTGCACATAAGGAAATCAAAACGAGCAATATAGGACTATATAGGGACAACAGACTGATGATAATTGATAAATCTACCTGAGGTAAGGTTGATAAAATCAGAAAAATTATCCATAGAGTCTTTAAATCCTTTGGCCTTAACGTAGTGATTAACCACAATATGAAGCAAGTAGACTTCCTAGACATAACATTAGACCTAGTATCGAACACTTTCCAACCTTACATGAAAAACAACGCTAACCCAATATATATAAACCACAACTCTAATCACCCACCATCCATTGTTAAGCACATCCAATCATCGGTAGAACGTCGCATTAACACACACTCAACCAATAAAGAGATATTTGATAAACACAATGTAATTTATAATAGAATCCTTAATGAAAGCGGGTATAAATCATCAAAGATCAGTTTTGTAGAAAAATTGAAAAGTCCAAAAAGCAAAAATAGAAGCAAGAAAATAATATGGTATAAACCTCCATTCAACCAATCAGTTAATTTCAAGCTGGGACATAAATTTCTTAAATTAGTAGAGAAGCACTTTCCCCAAAATAACCCTCTGAGCAAAATCTTTCATAAAAATACCATAAAATTAAGCTCTAGCCGTTCCAATAATCTAGAAAAAATAAACAAAATGCACAACACCAAAATATTACAAATACACAGCAAAAATAAATCCAACACTAATACAAGTCCGTCCCATGATAACAACCTCTGTAACTGTAGAAACCCCAACAAATGCCCCATGACCAACAAATGTATGACGAAATCTCTGATATATATGTGTTCGATTTCTTCCATAGAAAATCCTAAAGATGAAAAAATATATATTGGGAAAACCATGAACGTATTTAAAAAGCGCTTTTACAATCACTTCTCATCCTTCAATAACAAAGAAAAACAAAACATGACATCTCTATCCAAATACTTTTGGAAATTAAAAGACGAAAATAAAACACCTAAGGTTAAATGGAAAAAAAATCCTCAAACAAGCAAGAACAGCAAAATCTATAAAAGAACCATGTTTTCTTTACCTTCGAGAAAAAATAGAGATCCTTAAATATATAAATAGTAACAAGCTTTTAAATCAGAAGCACGAAAGCACAGTAAACTGCAAGCAGATTAGGGACCTAACCCTACAATCATGCTAGGAAATACTAGGAGTTTGATTAGATATTCTTGTTATAAAAGATTATAAATGCTGTAGAAAAAATCGATCCAATAAATCCTTAAAGGAATGTCTAATACCCACAAAATCATCTAAATAAATAAAACATAAAATTAAAAAAATAAACAAGCTCCCAAACTATTACTAAAGTCTACAGCAATAACCTTACTTACCGCAATAACCTTACTTAAATACAAAAATATTCCGTACAGGAAAAATCAAAATTAAACGAAAAAAATGGGTCCCAAACTCGAAAAAGAATCAAAACTCCCATATTCAAAATTAATATTAAACATACTATTTCAGAATAATTATATCATACACAAAAATAAACTGAAAGCACGTTGAAGATCTAAACATACAATCATGCTAAAAAATACTGGAAATTTGAGTAGATATTTTTATTATAAAAGATACAAAATGCTATAGAAGAACATCGATCTAATAAATCCTTAAAGTAAGATCTAATAGCCACAAAATATATAAATAAATAAAATATATTAAAAAAAATAAAAGAAATAAATACGATTCCAAACGATAATTTATAGAAAAAATTAAAAAAAACGATCCTTTAAACTCAAAAATAAGATTAAGTATACAACTTTATATAAAAAACTGATAAAACACAAATTTGCATTTACTTCCTAAAAAATACAAGTTTAGATTTCTTGAAATAACTTCGCCTAAATACAATAATACTCTAAACTTGAATATAAAATAAAAAAATATAAAAAAAACCTAGCTCGCTAAAATAAAAATAGAAAAAACAAAAATAAAATAAAAAAATATTCCGTACCGGAAAAATCAAAATTAAAAAGAAAAAACACCCAACCCCTATCACGTCTATCTAATGAACCCCAAAAGGAAAGCCTCGCCAAGATCAAAGAGAATACATTAAATAGGTCTGCTAACAACATACATCAATTAATTAAACGCTAGCCAACTATAAAGCTGTCCTAAAAATTCTTAAGGTCAACAAACAAGATTCCTAAATCACACACACAAAAAAAACAACACAAACACACAAAACTGACCAAGTAATCAAACCCCCTCCACACACCACTTTCTTCGAAATCCTAACCAAAAGATATGCCCGACTGATAAAAACGTACATTCCAACAGATAATACCATTTATCAACAATTTCGCACCTACACACCAAGTTCTTCAAAAGTATAACGGTCAAAATTAAAAACACATTCTCTTCATTATCAATAACCCCAACCAACCCCACAACAACAACGACCTACATATAAACATAGGATGATTCCAACTCTTGCTCTTTCCTCCTGATGAAATGTTAGAGACCCAACATTGAAACAAACATATGATTGTAGAGAAGAGGACATATATAGAAAAAATTATGTACATGTTCTAAAACATAATTTATAATATATATATATATATATATATATATATATATATATATATATTATTATTATTATTATTATTATTATTATTATTATTATTATAAGTGTTTATAATAAAATATATTTGCTACCAAATAGTTTGTGTTTCGATACTATTTTATTAGCTCCTCGTCAGGAAGTGAAATTCATATATATATTCTTTTTCTGTTAACAATCATTATATATAGAAATTCAAGAATAACAATATTGTTACCATATCCAGACAATTAAAGGGGGTACGGAATTCGGAGCTTGAAGCTTGGTTAACGAATAAAGATCAAGGTCATGACGGCAGGGAGAATGGGATTATTAGGGTAGAATGGTAAGAATTAGGATGTCATGGAAAGATTACCAGAAAAATTACCATGGAAATAAGTAGGAAAAGCACAAAGAAGCTAAATTACCGTGGTTGTGAAGTGACTAGAGCTAAGATGCCATTGACGATTCTTCTTTCAGAAGCACCAAATCAGATTGGAGAGCATTGTTTATGCACTGACGTAGGCTTATAGATGTCTAAAATAAATTCTGGCAAGAAAAATGTTTTTCCCTTAATCACTACATGTATAAATCAATGAGTTTTAACATTATTTTTAATGTACTTGAGTGGATAGTCTGTTTCATTTCTCAAATAAAACTGTACATTTATATATATATCGATCGGCCTGAATATTCGAGAAATCTTCTCAGGAAAATAGCTATCACCCGCAGGATTCGAACCTGCGACTCCCACACACAAAGGAGAAGGGTCTTACTACTCGATCACAAAAGGTTCCATGTTTTTACAAAGTCAGATTAAGCCATAAATACACAAATTTTTGATTTCTGAGAAAAATCATATCTGCTCTCGTTCGTATCTTAATGTAAACAATCTTAAAAAAACAATGCTAAATATTTGCATTGATATTAACCGACATAATTATTTCAATTTATTTGTTTGAACACATACAAAGCGCGCACACACACACACATGCACAAACGCGTACACACACACACATACACACACACACACACACACACACACACACACATATATATATATATATATATATATATATAATTTTATTAAAGCCCTATCTCAATATCGATATCGAACACTTTTTATAGATATGCTTGCCAAAATATCCTTTTATCGGCAAACCAATGAATAAAACAAAATTTGGCATTATCAGGATTCATGACTATCTCTCGCCCTTTTCCTCATCTTCTGCTCACTCTCTCTTTGTCTCTCTCTATATAGCCAATCATACACGCATATCCACACACACACACACACACACACACACAAACAAACATATATATATATATATATATATATATATATATATATATATATATATATATATATGAAATCAATAGAGCTAGTGCACAGTATGCTGCACGTTCCTTAAACCACCCTCCATTTTACCAACAAAGTATAAAGGACCCAGGCTGACATGACAGGAGAAGCGATGTATTCATTCCTTTCCCAAGTATCTTAGTATATAAGTGAATGAATAAACTCGACTGGAATTCGCACTCTGCTTTCTTTTTTCTTTCTCTCTCTCTCTCTCTCTCTCTCTCTCTATATATATATATATATATATATATATATATACATCCAAATGAATAAAGAACGAAGAAAATATCAACAACGTTCAAAACATTAATTTAAAACAGTACTCAATAAATTAATAATACAACTATGAACATTTATTATGAATTATAATTTAGATAATTTGTACATGAGCCATCTTACGAGAGGTTATAAAGACGGTAACACAATAACATCCACGATCACCGATGATTTTATTTTGTGTTGACATAAAACTCCGCTAGGCAACGGCAATAGTTACCAAAAATAACAAACGTAGTTCCCAAATTTGCAATGCGGTTCTATGACGTCAGACCGCGTGATAGCGCAAAATGTCAACAGAACCATGTATTCAAATGCAATGTAATATGTTATGAAAGCTTAGAACCAAGTTAATAAAAAATTATCCAAATGTTGAAGATTTTTGTCTTTATTTTCAACTGAAATTAAAGGCAAAATACTACGTTTAGAACGGCTCACGATTAAACATAATAGACATTCATTGTCTCTTATATCTAACAGTATATGTTTAGAAAAATATTTGCTGCCTCGATACACTAAATATATATATATTAGACTATTTCTATATTGAGCACTGTTTTAAATTAATGTTTTGAACCTTGTTAAATTTGTTCTCGTTCCTTATTCACTTATATATATATATATGTATATATAATAATCTAATCTAATATATATAAATATATATATATATATATATATACAGAGAGATAGATAGAGAGAGTGTGAGAGACAGAAAGATAGAAAAATGGGAAATGAGAAACGTAACCAGGAAATCGTTAATATTATTACTTGGAAGTCTATAATGACGAGGCTGTATCAGCCGGATTACCAAGTCACACGAGATTAATAAGTTAATGACTGAAATGTCAGCTTAGGTAAATTATAAATCGTGAAGACGTTCAACAATGTAGATATAGCTACGTTCATTCGGCGAAAAAATAAATTGACAAACTACTACAGACTGGCAGCTTAAAATATACGTAATACGTTACGTGTTAATTGAATGAGAATACCAAAAGATAAATTTAGGCAGAGCATCTAATGAACTCAAACTAATGATTACTTGAGAAAATTGAATCACAAGTTTAAACACTGTTCTCTTGATGTTCGAATAAATTTTAGTTACTATGTAATTATATTTGATTGATTTACATTAATATATAAAATGTAAAATAATTAATGATGTCTACACATCTTTTTGTGTTATTTACGCTTAGTCAGTATCAACTAATATCTGTTAATGTTATTCTATCACCCACAGCCTGAAATTTAAAATTTTAGTTCCTATTTTTTAACGATTTTTCCTCAATACGAATCGGTGGGTTTTGTTGTCCACCATAGTTGGTCAACAGACACCTCCTAACACACTAACTTGCTCCCATTCTATCAAACACTCTTCACATCTGCCCGACACTCATCCTCGCTATCCTTACTCATCTATCACCTTTCTCCTGACATTCCCTATGTCTATCCACTCCTTCTCTTTACCTTACCCTATGTAGCCCCATGCGCAATAGTGGCAGTGGAATGCCTTGCTTGGGGTGAGATGATTAAAAAAAAAAAAAAAAAAAAAAAAGTTTATAAATATAGAATACAGCGCTGTACTTAATCTGTTCAATGAAACAAAGTCAAAGATTAACACTCACAAGTCAGAAACTCTACTGAATCTGACTATATTGCCAATACACGGGTAAAATATAGTCGTCTTTATACACGTCGCATTGAATATTTTGAGCCTTCTGATTGGTTAACCCTTCTATTAATGAACTATCAAATGAGTCAGCTCATGTCTGGTTCACTCGTATATAAGTGTACCCAAAAATTCCAACAGGTTTGCTTATCGTCCGGTTCACCCGGCTCTATATTCTAGAGAACGTAAGTAGAGATTATACCACAATTCTGGTTTGGGACTGGATTTCTGGTTCTGACGTCTCTGCATAAATAGTTATTTAAATCTACAATGAATTATCAGCCTTTTCTCATACACCGCTCATTCCATATTTTTACACTTGACTCACTGAAATATTTTGTTCCTTCAAAATTCGAATTTAGTTACGAATTGAAAATCATGCACACACACACACACACACACACACACACACACACACACACACACACTCACGCGAACACACACACACACACATATATATATGTGTGTATATAATTATAATACACTAATTATTCAGAGTAAATTAAACCAGTAAACAGTTGTACCAAAAATTGCTGAATACACATTTAAGGAAAAAAAAAATAAAAGTAAAAATTTTACATACATTTCACTATCAAAATTAGGAAGATTAGCTTATTCTGCTCTCATGGTTTTAACCTTTGGGTATCGTCAGGCATTATATATATACTTTTAGCCATTATGAAAATTTAATTTTGCTTTGCTTATAAATAAAGATGTGAGATAAAAAATACTTGAGAAACACCTAATATGGATTTATCGTCTGGCAGCCAGCATTATAATGTTTCGGTTGTTATAAACATCATCAGGGCTTATATTTACTATTGTGAAGTATTTATGTTCTTACGGCCTGTGAATAGATTTAAAAATGAATAAAGATGTGTACATTTAATGTATACAGTGTTCTTTTGCATGTTTAAAATAAAAAAAATATAATGAAATGAGAAATCCTACAATTAACAACATTAATTATAAATATGGTAACAATGTGCTTACCGTGTTCAGAACTTAACATAGACTATATACGACACTATATACATAAACTTTACACATCATTACTTTAAGCAAAAAAAATAATTCTTGATAATGGCTAAAATTATAGCTAAAACCGCTCAAAATTACGAAACCCTTAGGCATTTCTCATATAATGTACGTTCTGAAAAAAAAAAAACATTAGAGCACATGAAAAAATATAAAGAAACTTAATAATAACACATTGTCTAACATTTTTAATGAAACCCTGAATAAAGAGAGATTCAATATATATTTATATATTTAAAATTAGTTATATGTAGTGTTTCCATATATAATAGGCAAACGAAATAATATTCGTATGTGAACAATATATATATATATATATATATATATATATGTATATATATATATATATATATATTCATTTAATCGAGGCAGCAGATAATTTTCTAAGAATATATTGTTAAATAAAAGCGACAATGAATGCCTATTATGTTTAATGATGTGCCGTTCTAAACATCGTTTCTTGGATTTAAATTCAGGTGAAAATAAAGACAAAAATAATCTAACATTTGGATATTTTTTATTATGTTGGTTCTATGCCAGATGTCAATCAACAATACAATAATACTCACTCATACACACAGTAAAAAGAGTCTTAGGATATTGGAGGTCATCTACATTAAATCGAAACAACACACACTTAATAAAATCACGTTTCAATCTGGTCATAACACATTACTTGCCATTTAAATATATGGTTCTGTTAACATTTCAAGCTCGCATGCAGTGTGACATCATAGAACTGCATTACAAATTTACGAATTGCGTTTGCTATTTGGTAACTATTATCGTTGCTTAGCAAAATTGTATGTCAACACACGATAAAATCATCTTTGACAATCATCTTTGATGGTGATTTTTTTTATGTCAACGTCATTGTAACCTCTCTGAAGATGGCTTATGTGAGCCAAAAGCTTAGAATCAACATAATAAAAAAATATCCAATTGTCGGAGAATTTTTATCTTCATTTTCACCTAAAATTAAAGCCAAAATACGATGTTTAGAACGGCTTATCATTAAACATAATATACATTAATTGTCTCTTATATTTAACAATATATGCTTAGAAAAAATATATATTGTATGTGTGTGGGCGTGCGTGTTTGTGTTTGTGTGCTTTACAGGGCACCAGTTTATATATAACAAAAAGTCTCAGTCACATTTTGGTCCTGACTAGATGTTGTCATCTACAATGTCTCATACTATATATTGATCCAACTCTGTCATATCGTGGTCGATTTCTCACTTTGTGACAGCTTTGGTCAGTAGATCCCAAGGGTTCTCACTAGTCTTGGGACTTGTTCACTTCTTATTGTTCATAGAGTTCCGTTGTAACTTTTCCAATCGATAATAGTTTATTTATGGAAAAAGATACTGAAAATATTCCCGCACATCCGAACACACAGACATCAAACTGCCTTATTTGTGGATATACATAATGTTTTACACGATTATGTTTTATTTTGACCACTTCACTTTACAGCATTTATTTCTGAACAAATATTTTCTCATTAAATAAAAATAATTAAAATCATAATATTAGTACCAACAATAACAATAAATAAATCAATGATTAAAATAAATCAAATATATCCATTATAATACAAAATTAAATCAAAATAAAATTAACATACTAAATAATATTAACATAGAAACAACTAATTTCAACTAGTACATAAAAATATAACAGCATCATAACTATATAGCTAGAAAATCAAACTAAGAAAATAGAACAATTTATAAAATGCTTAAGATAGATTGTATAATATTTCCTTAGCAAAGACGATTAGCATAATAAGAAAAACAAAACAACAATGAAAATAACAATATAAATAACATTGGATTCACGTCAACGAAATTTTCACCCAAAGAAAACAACATTTCGCATTTGAAAATGTCTTTATAAGAGTGATCAATAACTTTGAAGTAAGAAAGACCAACGATAATTTTTCAAAAGACTTGAAAAATTAAAAACAATTAAAATAAGAAAAACTATTTTAAAATATCGGCGAGTCAATGAATATATATAAAATGGAATTCCGCAATTACTATAAATTAGGTGACAAAGAAGTAACCAAATTTACCAAAAAATAATAATGAAGTAGAATATGATATATACAAAGACGTTAACGAGAGCTAAAAACTAAAACTAGACAAAAAATACTTTTGGGTCAACTTTAGCTTGTTGTTTTACTCTATTGACTAGACTCGAATAACTATCAAAATTAGAACCATTATTAAAATTCGAAAACCATCAAGATAACTTCCAGATGAATACAGCATATAAATTATTAAAACCCACGAAGAGTAACATTATTAAGACAAATAAAGAAAAGCAACAATTAATGGTTTTAATAATATTAACAACAAACAAAACAGTTCTTACGCAGAATCTGACTTGAAATACATTTTTCTACCTATAAATGATAACGCATTAAATAATTCACTAAACCTATTTAAGTATATGTAAACATCTCTAATGATAAAGTAGAAAAATAAAACACTGTAGAAGACCTCACACTATATATAATCATACATATACAGGTTGCGATAAATAAATGGTCATCTAAATAACAAAAACTGAAAATAACAGTGACATCTCATTTTAATAAATATTTTCCAAAATTGCACGAAGATATTTTAAAATACTAAAGAATGAATTTATTCATTAGAATAGCCATTAACTACGGCCTTCAGATGATTTCAAACTCTCTAGCAACTTAACTGAACCGTATCCTTGTTTAAGTTGGTGAATGCTCGCATAATCCTTACCTTAAAGTCATCTTTGGTGTTACAAAGAAACCTGTTATTTTCTCTCTTAACTGCTCCCCTCATATATAATAATGAAGAAGGTTGCAGTCTGAGGAATAAGCTGGTCAAATGTAAAAGGTTATGTAATCATAGAAATTTTCAGACAGTCATGACTGATCTGCTGCTTGTGTTATGTTGCCAAAAAGAGGGTATTCTAGTAGCCACTCTCTTGAACCAGGATATCACTATTTATTCCAGGAATTTGCTGTAGGCCTCCGAGACAATAGAAATCATCATTAAACGTATCTAAAATTTCATCAGATTTTCATGCAAACATCATGAAATTTATCTTTTTGTGATTAAGTTGCAAATTCCAAGCAGTAAATGCTGTTTCCAAATTTCTGGTGTAGAGAATTGCGTTATGGGGCTCTTTCTCTCACAGACCAACTGACAGGGACATTGAGTAAGTGTTACTTCATATTTTATAGTGATGAGGTTAAATCCAGTCTATCATTGAAATTAGTAATGTGTGAAATCCAAAATCAATATAAATCCAAATATAATAGACAATTTCATGTTGCTTAACTTCAACTCCCACAATGCCAGTGAAGATAATTTCAATTGTCTTTTGTTATTTATTATTGTGGCGTTTAAAGATTTTCGAACATTAACTTTTAATGCCAATGTAGTATGCAGTACTGAACTACGGAGAAATTCTATCTAATTTGTTTATTTTAGGGCTTTAAATCTTCTTTGAAATCGCTAATTTGCAGACGAATATGTGATGAAATGCTTTCGGTTTGATCAAAGATTCCAAAGTAATTGTTAGATTTGGACATATAAGGGAGGCGGTTCGTTCCGTGAATTTTCAACCAATCCTTGTTCAAGTTGTCCTCTTTAAAGAAATAGAAAACACTGATACATGTAATATATTTTAATGTGTTGCATGTTGAGATAAATAAATATAAACAAACGTCATATACTGTTATAAAAAAGTATTAGAATTACGCTTGATATATTTGCGTTTGAATTATCTGTAATTTATTTGATGATAATAATAAAAAACAAAGACACTATTAGATATTAAACTTGACTGTCATATCAGCTTTAATTACTTGACTGACATATCAGCTTTAGAATCAAACATATAAAATCAAACATAAAAAATCAAACATAAATTATCGGTTAGTAAATATAAAAGGGAACATCAGTGCAATGAGGTTAAACCAAGTATCAACATTTATTTGGTTTTACTTTTCCTTAAGAATATAAACACCGGAATGTCTTTCTTCAAAGTTAAAATGCAATTAGGGAAGTGAATTGTGTAGCTGGATAAAAATTAACAAAGATAAGCTTTAATCTAAATATTGGTCTGTCTTTCTGTTATTTCATCGAAAAACAAGAACCTGGAAATATAAATTGATTTTCTTTCGGAAAAGAATGACTGGATGACATTATAGAAAATCACATTACGCAGTTAATTGTTCTGCTTCTGATATTTTTCTAAGGCAGGCTTAATCTTGCAGACATGAAACCTTTTGAGTAAATCATGAATGACGAGGAAATTAAAAGAAAGTTTACAGAAAAGGAGACAACAAACAACTGAATCAGAAAATGTAATTAAATGATGACATTTTTTAATTAAGTAGACAACATTATTTAAGAATACATTTTCATTTATTTAGACTTTTCTTCATTTCACAAACTTCAGCACTACAGATTTCTCTACTTGTGATCCAAGATTGGTTCAATACCTCCTCAATTAAAAAAATATCTTCCAGACAATTAAAAATGTCTTTAACACTTATTGCTTACCGATTTGATTTGAAATTACTCTCAAGATCTGCCTGGTTAAAGTAACACTCATTTGAATTGTTTATGTGCATCTCAATTTAGAGTGTAGTCGGTAATGTCTCTCTACAACTACCAATCCTTTTTAAATACTAAAAGAGGAAAACAAATTTCCATGTTTCATTCTCCGCCGGCAGGGTGATGCGCCACTGGTATCTTCCAGCAAGCTTTTTCACCCGTTCATAAAGGAACTTTTTTGTTGCTCTCAAAACTCCGGTGCATAGCTCGATTGTTTTGTCACGCAATGCGCACAATCTTTCCGATACTGGATGAAGATCGACGAATCACTTGAGCACCAGTTTCCTCAATCGTGAATATTAGTTATTGATCTGTCCAATCCATAGTAAGGTCACTTGTGCAGGAACGATTTGTCGGTCGTTCCTGATCAATTTATTGATCTTGATGTATTCTTCCGTGCACGACGTTGATGGGTGACTATATCCGCGTTGGTCCGTTACACTTGTTCTTCCCAAATTTAAAGCATTCCTGTCAGTAATACTCCTTCCGGTATTTCATGTTGCGAGCTCGATATTGCGTCATCTTCAGTTGATGGATTTCTGCAGATTTAAACTTAACTGCCAACAAACACCGCAATACCGTGTGTTGTTTCTCGATGGTGCAGTCATAGCGAGAAGCGCTCATACGTCTGACCGCGTTGCTCTCTGTCGACCGACTGAATGTTTAAATGCTGCGCCCTGATACCTACACATCAGCCGATGCTTAAGCATCGTGTGGCGATTCAGCGCCATTCTGTTTATGTTACCGCGTAATTTCGAAGTTGCCTAAACTTTCTGATTTGCCCTCATTTATATAAATGATCAAGACATACATATTTACATACATAAATATAGATAAATAAATGGAAAGATATAAAAATGTTTAAAAAGATAGAAAGATAACAAAGAGACATTAGATAGATAGATAGATAGATAGATAGATAGATAGATAGATAGATAGATAGATAGATAGATAGATAGATAGACAGATAGACAGATAGATAGATAGACAGATAGACAGATAGATAGATAGACAGATAGATAGATAGACAGATAGATAGATAGACAGATTGATAGACAGATAGACAGACAGATAGACAGACAGATAGATAGATAGATAGATAGATAGATAGATAGATAGACAGATAGATAGATAGACAGACAGATAGATAGATAGACAGACAGACAGATAGATAGATAGATAGATAGATAGATAGATAGATAGATAGTAAGAAAAATCATCTGAGACACGCTCGCAGATAGATGCAAATTTCTTTTTTGCTGACACATGTTTGATGAAGACTTGGTTATGTAAAACATTTGAGCGTATTACTGAGTCATCACATAAAATATCTTAAATGTATTTTAAGGTCGCATTGATTTGCAGTCGTCTACTCAGGCCCCCACACATGGATCACGAGTTGAATAGGGTTAGGTCCCAGCGCATAGGTACTCATAAAATCATCACTACTATTGTAGGTCGGAGAGCATAAATAGGAATTGACAGCGACAGGGTGGTACAATTTATTTGGAGACACAAGAGATTTTCCCATATCACAGGACTCTTTAAATATTAATATATCTGATTGTTTTGTGGCCTTGCTTGAGTCTTTCTCAATGACCCGAATACAAATATTGCGTAAGACAGGCAATGATTCTTTAATTGTTTGAGGCCAATGTTAAGATTATATTTGTCAATAGGGAATTTTGTAGACATAATAACAGAACAGTATACAGCAGTAAGTTTGTAAGGGATGTACCGAAATAAACATAAGTAATTGAAGTAATACATTAATGCAAATAAATTTAACAAAATAAGAAAAAGAAAAGAGAGGAAAGAGATATAAAATAAAGCGAAAACAAAGGGAATGAGAAGGGTAGTCAATGAAAAGCGGGAAAAATAATCAAAATATAGTGCTATGCTTGCAAGACCACATTCATATATACACACACACATACGCATGCTTATATTACGGCGATGACAATTTTTTCATCTATTTTTATACCAAAATAAATTTTTCATGAACACACATATATGTATTCACATAATATTCACTATGATAATAAAGATCGTTTATATATATATATATATATATATATATATATATATATATATATATATAAAGTTAGATGCTTTTATAAATCCACTGATAATAATATATTTCGCGGCTCTTATAGACCGCTCTTCATACCAAATTCATACAAAATATTGTTGTATGAATTTGGTCTGAGGAGCGGTCTATAAGAGCCGCAAAATATAATATTACCAGTGGGTTTATAAAAACATCCAACTTGTGTTCTTTATTATAATACACTGTTAAATCTTAAAATAGAGTTCTCATTCGATTGAATCTCCTGTGGAATTATCTTAACAGGTACCAAATATTCGACTATATATATATATATATTTCTCCTGTCACGTTCGTGACGAGAGAGACAACAGCACGGCATCGTCAGCTCCCTTGATTAGGGAGACAATAGCGAGTCAGCAATGTTTTTATTCTTTAACACTCTTCATATTATTTTATATTTTTGCAATAATTATGTTGAGTAGATTATTTTTAATTCGAAGAGAATCGAGTAAGTTATTTATTTCACATATTAAATTGCATTGTTGTATTTCAAATGAAGCTTAAATTGATTGAAATTATTTTAGGGAGGTGGTGATTATTAATAAAATCATTAAAATGACAGTCTATGTTAGATTAAATACTTAGCAAATATTAATATGATAATATATCCCAAATTAAATACCTAGCAAATATTAATTTGACAATCCATGTCAGATAAAATAATCAAACAAATAAGAGTAATAACAACTGAGGTCAGGGAAAATAATATACATATATTAATAATGTTACAACCCATGTAAATAAAAAGTGAGCTATTTTTCCAGTTAAGTGGAAGTTCGATTCTCTGGTTTAACAGAATAACCTTGTTCTCATATCTGATGTTTTCTAACTTCTCATTAAGACAAAGATAACAAGGCGCACTGTGGGAATTACAAGTTCCTGTCCTTGTAAAAACTTTCCATTTAAAAGTAGGGTTTATTTTCTTTTAAACACGAAAAGAACTTGCATAACGAACCCGTGGAATTTCCACGGAAGGATAATTATGATTTCCTGGAAAAATTTTACTTTGTCATACTACAAATGTTAGTAACATTTTCAAACATAAAGGCATTAGATAATAAAATAACTATAACACAGAGTGTGATTTTATTGAAATATCTATAAAAGCAATTTTCATAGAAGCTACTTTACTGTAATCTTATATTGTATTAAGCGGCGTATGCACAGACCATAACCAAAATTCTGTACGCTATTTTGTGAGAGATTTTGAAAGAATTTTTTTTTTTATTACTGCAAAATCATGGTTCTTGTGTCTATTGTAAACAGAAAAGATCAACTGGGTAATGGCCAGTGGTTTAGAGGCCAGAAATTTTGTTATTATGTTGCGGGATACGACAACAAATCTACCTAATTATACTATATTGTACAGTACAAACACATATGCACACACACGATTAGGGCTACGACCTGCGACTGATTAAGCTGCTACTGATACGGTAATGATATAGGCTCTCTCCTCCTACTCTATCTTTTTATTACCCCTCTGTTTGACAAAGATGAGCGAAAGGCTGAGGAGAGTAGCGTTTATAGATTATAAAAAATCAGAGGAGAAGGAAAAGCTCGTGTAGAGAGTAAGTCTGTTATCTTTCCTCAGTGGTGTAACGAAAGGAGGAACTAAGTAATTAATTAAGTAATTAAGTAACTAACTAACTGAGATAGAAACAAGTAAAATTATTATATGATTATTATTGAAAGATTTTGGGATACGGAACTTTATACTTTATTCCATCCATGCTTAACCTATACTTGTCTCTGTGTGTGTGTGTATATATATATATATATATATATATATATATATATATATATATATATTGTCATCCGCAGACAGATCTGTTTCGCTGTATCACAGCTCATCAGTACGGTTAGACTCTGATTGCTTTTTAATCTAGGATTGAAACTCGACCGAATTGGCGTCATTCGGCGACTCTACCTCTGGCCTATATATATATATATATATATATATATATATATATATATGAAAAAATTCATTTTTATCTTTTTCTATGTTTCTCTCTCTCCTCACTCTCCGGTTTTGCGTATCTTTCTGTCTGCAAATCTAAAATACCTTTGTCGCTTCCCTTTCTTTCCATTTCCGCTACTCTTCTTTCATCTATTTTTCTCTCTACGATCCTTCCCATTTGTTTTCGCTACATTATACCCATTTTTAGTGATCGCCAAGAGTTGAGAATCTCCGACCCACCTCCCTTCCTTTCTTCTTTTCCTTTTCTATTTGCTAAGCTGTTCGTTTACATCATTTTGCAAGCTTTCTCCCGGTGTCTTTACCCACACGTTGATGAAGCGAATTCAATATGCAGAAATGATCATAAGATCATAAATGTTGAATTCATATATATATATATATATACTTACGGCTGTATTTGTGCAATTTCTTTTCAGATAGTGTGCATGTCTAAAGGAAATAAATGAAAAAATGCAAGAGTAAAAACTATTCTTAAAAGATGCGAAGATGCGTTTTGTCTTCTTATGGACTTTTTTCAGGCAAATAATGCGACTGCAAATGTAATAGTTATGTATCTTCTCCAAGCATATTGCCGACACTTATGCTGACGTAATTCGTCGGACTTCCATGATCACTCTGTCTACCTTTGTATTATTAAATAATACAAACATATGCGTAAAATAAGATGGATAAAGAAGGTCTACGGACGAGAGCATGACTTAAACTGAGAAATGAGACAAAAAATGAAAGCATGTTGACTGGTTTATTTTTTGAAATATAATTGATGAGTAATTGTGGATATCGAATTTAATGCAAATAGAGCCTGAAAGAGTCTTTATAGCGATAACCAAAGGAAGGTCGTAAACGCTTCAATGCACTTATGACTGTGCGAAAATGAAAACGATAAAGGTAAAACGTCTCTGCTCTCATCAAATGAATAGAAACGATACTAATATGACAAAAATACATAAAGAGCCAATTCCTCACAATATATATATATATATATATATATATATATATATATATATACAATTATATGTGTGTGTGAGTGTGTGTGTGTTTGTGTTTGTGTGTGTGCGTGAGAGAGAGAGCGAGAGAGAGAGAGAGAGAAAGAGATAATAGGCACACATTTCTTAAATAACACTTTTCTCCTCAAACTTCATCGAAGTAAACTTAGTGATTTTATTTTGCAACGTATTTTTTTAAATCTGTATCAACCTTTCATGATACTAATGCCACTAAGACAAAAGGTGCTACAGTAAAAGATGAAAGTGTAATCCTAAGAACAGTAGTTGGCGATTATCAATGTCTTTAAATTTAATAATATTATACTGGAATGCATGTAGCAGGGAGGAAGAACCACAAACGAGAAGAGCAAGAAAAGAAACGGTTAGCATACAATTTACGGCTACATCTAGCCAGCTCAACTGCACTCCGATGTGATCTGTCTAATACTTCATTGAAATTCATAAATTCTAGATACCATCCACTGCGATGGGTAAATGATTAAAACAGCCAATCCACCAGTTTAGTACCAGTAATATTAAGATTTTTTTTGTCAATATCATCAAGGAGCTCCGGATATATAGGTGAGGCCCTGTACCATATGAGGCAACAATATTGTAAGCATGAACTTAATTGTATACTTATAAAAAATTGTAAAATCGATTCCGCAAAAAATAATATTACGCACGACATAGGTGAGTCGACTTTCTAAGCAGCTAACTTAGCAATGGATTCATTAAAGTTCTTTTACTTTAAGTTAGCTGAGAAGATTAACTGAAGAAGCTGCAATTTGTAACTTTCGCAGTGGTTAGCATCAGCCATGCTGGGAGAAGGCAGAGAGAGGAAATGAAACGATGATTTGGAGGCGTTAAAATTGACAAACAATCATTTGCCCCAGTTAACGACGATTTCGAGCCTTTTTTGAATATCAGTTATCATTTAAAACTCGTCGGATTGATCATCCTTTATATACAAGCAGGATCAAATTGTTATTAATACGGCGTAAGCTGAGAACTGATGTCATCCAGACATGAAAATAAAAAGACAAAACGTAGGATTAAGGATAGAGCCCAATGCACTCCCACGTAAGAAGGATAGGGTGTAGACGAGTAGCTGTTCAGGAATGTTTCATTTCCCGATTTGATAAAAATGACTGTATCATATCAAAATTGTTATCAGAGATCCGGTAACATTTCAGATTCAGAAGATTATGTCATTGACCACCGAGATGTCCAATGGGCTATCCTCGGCTTCACCGTTTTTTGTTTTTTTATGGATCTTGGCAGATTCATTCTGCAAACAACTTCAATATAGCAGCTGTTCATATGGAGAAAAAAAGCCGTATTGCATGTCTGGGAATAGGACTTGCGGTGAGAGATTATGAACTAATTCAGCATTGGTTAGTGAGTCTAGGAGTTTCCCAAAACTAGGTAGAAAGCTAAAAGACTGATAACTGGAAGTATCAGATGGTTCACCAGATTTCTTAAAAATTGAACAACAGCTGATGTTTTCAGCAGTCAGGAAAGCATGAGACAGCGAGATATTTATTATACAGTATAGAGACAACAGGAGCCAGTTCAGGAGTTTTACAACGATACCTTCAGTCTACATACTTTGTTGAGATCTAGGTTGGAGATGATAGCACGGATTCTATGAATATCATTCAACAAATACTCATTTCTAGGAGGTAATTAGTAATATTCTGGATGAATCAAGTAGAATTTAAGAAGAATTTACTGGCCAAGACATTAGTTTTATCAACAGAGGATGGTAACACCTTAAATTGATTGAAGACGGGGCAGTGAAAACATTACACTTGTTAAATAACTTATTACAGATCTGCCCATAATCACGATGGCCAAAGTTGTTAGAGTTTGCGGTGCCTCAATTGCTAAAAAACAGGGTCTTCATTCCTTTAAAGACTATTAAATTTAATGCGAGCGGCAAAGTATAGATGACACTTGTGGCAAGAATCGTCACGAGGGTATATCCGAAAATAACGGTTCCTGTGTGGTATGACGACCGAGATGGCTGATATGAAGGTTGAAAACGATTTGGGTTTCAACTTGTATTCCGAGGTATGAATGAAGTTTCAAAGAATAATCCTCAGTGGTAAAATTTCTATTTGGGTAGTTGCAGATGTTATTTATATTAAAGATCACTTTGAAATATACATTAAGTTAACTGTATCAGTAAAGCTAAAAATGAAGGACACTAATTAATGTAATTTAATGTCTAATAAAAGAAAGCGTGTTGAAAAAAGTTATTAGTGTTTATTTTTTAATTTCAATATGTATTGAGTTTTCCTATTTATATTTTACACACACACACACACACACACATATATATATATATATTTTTTTTTTCTAAACATATACTGTTAAATATAAAAGAAAATGAATGTCTATTATGTTTAATGATGAGCCGTTCTAAACATCGTATTGTGGCTTTAATTTAAGGTAAAAATAAAGAAAAAAATTCTGCAACATTTACATATTTTTTTATTAAGTTTGTTCTAAGCTTTCGGCTCTCATGAGCCATCTTCAGAGAGGTTAATTTTTGTGCTGATTAGTTGTAATTCTTATTTGGCTGCGTATATTAGCCGTTTAATGAAGTTCCATTGAAATTTCTTGGTGTTAAAATCATGTAATGCTGCGGCATCATGTAACTTAAATTTAGTGTATCGAGGCAGCGAAACATTATATATTTTGATTAAAATTCTTTTATTTTTGCGTCATCGGAAGTACTATAATATAAAAACAGACAATTTTATCATCATGCAAACACATTAATTTTAAAATTCTTTCAAAAATCAAATTAATGAAACGTTAAGAATTTATTTACAAACAAGTCAATATAATTTTAAATATTTTTATAAATCTTTACTTACGTTTTAATTAATTATATGAAAACTCTAGAAATTCAACATCGTAAGTTTTATTAATTATATGAGTTACAAACAGAAGTATGTGAAAAATTTATATCTTCCATTTTATTTAAACTACCAGTTACCAAATTTCACCTCTAAATTGTAACATACAAACCTCTCCTAAGGCAATATTTAATTAGAAATACTTTTAATTGTTTTATGAATAATATATATTAAGAAAACTGAATATTAACTGAAACCAAAAATTCGATGGGAAAATATTTTCTTCTTTTTTTACAATTTTAAGTTAGTTACAATACCTTATATGACTGCTAAATATTTAAAAATTAATTTTGATTAGTGCATTTTTGAAAATATCATTATCAAGTAGAGCTATCTTTAGTGATCATAAATTTGAAAGCGTATTACAATCTACGACAGAATTTTATTAAAAAAAACAATAATTTTACTTTGTTTTTGTGTTTGCATTAAAACGTATTTTTTCCTTTTAAAATATATTGATGATCGTACATGACATTAAATGTCTTGTGTTAAGAGTTATTTAACCTGACGGTTGAAGAATTCTCCGTGTGACTTTGAACATCATCATAGTATTTTCAAAAGATTTATTTCTTACTTCGTATTTTACAAAATTTTCCACTTGAGAAGCGTTTATATTTCCATATTTTAAAGCAATCAAAACTTTTGTCCATGAACTTTCTGCGATGATCTGGATTTTGGAGGACGATATTCTATAAGATTTGAATACTGAAAAAGAAAACGTAAGCTGTCAATAGATCATTTTTGTTCAATTAAAGCAATGTTTTTTTTCCAGTTAGATTAAAATAAATCTTTTATAATTTTCTTAAAATTAGTTTTGGAAAAGTTAAAATTTACTGTTTTTAAATTTTTAAAAAGAGAATGTAACTTTTGTTTACAGATTTCTCAAAAATAGCTGACGTCATAGATTTTGCAAAAGAAAAAAACACGCAAAAGTTGTATTTCAGTCAATAAAAATCCGTTTTTAAATCTAACAAAGTATTTTGCTTGCAAGGTATAGTAAATTTATTCCTTTATCTTTAAAATAAAAATTCTAAAAGAGAAACTGTTTTTAATTTTTTAGATTAATATTAAACCATATGTATCTCAAATTTTTGTAATGATATTTAGATATCGACAATAAATAAAATAAAAAATATATTGTAACAATAATATTTCCTCACATTTGTTTTTAGATATGAAATTGCATTACTTAGCGTTTCCAAAGTTTACCATTACTTACATATTTAATTTAATGTTAAGTGTAGGTTTTCTAATTATTATCTTCCTTGTGAAGGTGAAAAAATAAAATCAGGTCCATATGAACACAAACATAAATTACTTGTAACAGTAAATAGATTATACTTACAAATGCAAAATTTAGTAGAAAATATAAATGCTGACTAATGAATACACTCCTCCATGGTTCTACCTATGACCTTCCCAAGATGAACTTCAGGTGTGTTTGCACTCTTTCCAATCTGCGAAAAATTGGATTTTTTGTGAATACATCATTTACTGCAGAAGTTAGCGCCTCAGCCAACCAGATAGTGAGTTAACCAAGTAAGAATGGAACAACAATTTTCAAAGAGCCTTTCAATGTGCCTCATCGATTCTCTGTTCTCTTTCTATTCAGCAAGATCTAGAGAAATAATATGGTCAATATATTACCTGTATAATGTTCATTTATAAATGACTCAGGCTCACTTGTAGGCTTAATTAATTATTTCAGATATTAGAGAATTTTTAGAATTATGCAGTTGGCGGTGTGACCAGAAATAAGCATTTTACAAATTTTATTGTTATTCTTATTACCATATATTACGCATTGCAGATTACGAATAATAACAGAAATTGAATTTTATCAAAATTAGAGTACAGTTTGTTATGTAAATTTATTTTATATTGATCTCTCTATGGGAGCCAAAACAATATATGTCCACCCTATATGTTTTCTTCAAAGGTAACAGAAATTAAGAAAAATTGAAATTTGTTACCTGAAATTATTTTTTCTTACATTACAAACTTCTGATTAGAAATTAAAGAAATATATGTATTTTGTTTACATTTTACGAAAACACGTCCTTTGAACATATTTGTTTTGACTTGCGTTATAGAATAAATTTTGTGTGATTTTACATTAAAAACCTAATCGTTTTTGTTAAATTTAATTAATATGTTCTATGTGTTCGTGTATTTGATCTATAGTGATACAAAAAACTGCAAACATGGATTATTTCTGGTCTAGATATTTAAAAGCAGAGGTATTAAACAAATTATACTAATAGTAGAATGTTATTGCTTCTAGTATAAGTTTGCTCGAAAATGTGTAATAATTGTTACAGTTGTGACAGTGTGCAATTATTTTGTAGAATGAAACATGACAGAAATTAATGCATTTGCGATTTGCGATTACATATTGCACGTCACTCAAAGAAAGGAAGTGGCTAAACTTCCTTAGATAAATCTTGTGATATAACCAATATATTTTGTTATTAATATGTTTGTTTTATAAACAGACAAAATCTACTGAGGGATGTCAGAAATTTTATTTACAGACAAACTATTGTACTAATTTACCTGACAAATCAAACACAGGCCTCCTGATCAGTAAATGAATGCTCTAAACATGGGCTATGCTATCAATAACGATCTATGGAGGTCAATATGCACGCACTCATAGCCATTGGAGAGGTTTTAAGGTTCAGTGACTTGGTGACTCTTTTCAGGTGACAAAACTGCATTTATGCATATTCCCGTGAAGGGAAGAATCGTAGATTTTTTGCTAAACTTTGCTTAATGCTTGCTGTTGTCTTATATCGTCCATTCATGCTAGGCTAAACGTCTGGTTCAACTATCGATTTGGGTGCGGCCTTTCTTTTATTTATTTTAATCATTCCAACCCCAGTAAGATAGGTACACCACAAGTGCACAGAGGGTTACAGAGAGAGAGAGAGAGAGAGAGAGAGAGAGAGAGGATGAGAAAGAAAAAAGAGATAAAGAGAAATAGAGGGAAATGTTTGGAGATTGTATCTGTCATGAAAGCAAGTAAACGAAAGCTGCATGTGCAGGTGAAGACGATATTAGAGTAAAACAGGCGGTCATATAACTGTTTCGATGGTAAAAATTTGGAACCAAGATGCCAATCTAGTAGCACGCGTAAATGTCTTTAATTGGGGTACCACGGAACACGTCTTTTTTTCAATGAATCTGTTATGAACAGACGTTCGCAGCCCATGGCAACATTGCAACTAATGCGACCCTCGTTATCAGATATTTTTATCACAAATTCCAGAGATGTTTTTTAGTATTTTGCGCAGTTCTTTGTAATGTTTCTCTTTCGCAGAGCGGGGGTTTTATATCGACACAGGTGTTCATGGAAAAATATTTATCCCCTTCCATATATTGTCTGTTGAAATTTGGTTCTAAACAACATTCAATTTAAAATTTATTAATCACGAAAATTTAAGCCGATGTTTGTGGCTTGTATAGATCTATATATATATGATGTGAGGAGTTTTACTTCATTGTTGCTGTACCATGAATTTGTAACAAGCAAATTCTTTTGAAAGAAGGGAAAAATCGCCAGGAGAATTCGATGTGTTTGCACCAGTAAATCACACAGATGCGTGTACTGCTTAATAAAGAGGAAAAAATATCTACGTTAAGCCTCAGCAGTGAGTCAAGACAATTTTTATTTTGTCTAAGGTTTCTAACACTGAGTCTGAGAGAATAATGTCGAAGTTCATAACGTCAGTTAAAAACTGCGACATAAGACGTCTCATTGTCAGCTAATGCTAGTTCCATTTTTTTCTAGATGGCCTGAGTGTCTTCAGGAAGCGGCTAAATATAAAAGGCGTGCCCCAAGAAATCAACATAGAAACGATCAACAAAGTATTTATTTTATAGGCTTGAATACTACCAAAAATTGTTTTAACTGCTTGTTAGCAAACTGAATATGAGTTTTTGATTACTACAAAATTCTTAATTAAAGCATTTCAGCTGCTTTCAATTATATGAAATTCTTCTTATTTCATAAAATGAGCATTTCAAAACGGATTCAATATAATAACACCTACTTCTATTATAATATAGGGTAAAAATGAAAGAGAATACGAGAATGACATTTGATGAGTGGTAATATATTTTACTAAAATTATTTTCTACATGAGATAAACCCCATGTTAATGTCTTCATAATATTTGGATAAATCTATTACGGCAGTTGCGTTATGTACGCTTGTGGCATGAAATATGTTGTATTTTATAGAAAGGACACAAAACTTGAGCTAACACGGCAGGGAATTTAACGACAAAGAAATAAATGTAAAAACATATTTTCTACTGACTTCAACGGAATAGAAGAAGGCAAGTATATAAATTGGTATCAACATATATATTTATAAAAAGAAATAATCTAGAGGAAAAAGAAAAAGGTTATATACACGTTAGAAGTTTAGTGAAACTCTTATCTATGTAATATAAATGTTCGCTCTTTGTTATCAAACAAGGTAAATAACGCACAATATGGCTTCCGCCGCCTTGTTTGGTGAACTGAAAATGGCGCTAAAGTTGCTGAGATTGAAGAACAAACACTATAAACTTTGTGATACAAAATCTGGGCCCGGCAAGGCATTATACGTAGATAGTTGATGAAAACGTATTACTTTATACAAAAAAATAAAAAATAAAAAAAAATAATGGGAACGAATGGAGGTAATCGTACTTTTAACAACGTTTAAAGATATGTTCTCATATTCAGGGTCGTCACTTAAAAACTCGGTCGAGAATCTTTTTTTCACTTATGTACGCAACCATTTATAAGTCAATTATAATTTCCCTCGCCGTAAGGAAACGTAATAATATCTATAGACAGAAAAAAATCTGTTCTAAAAAATAAGTGTTTTTGTAGGCGAAACTTAACAGTAGACTAATTTCACGAGGGACTTCAACACTTGTTAAAAAACTGTTTGAAATCACGTAGACAGTCGTCATCAGATAAAAGGATTATAACATCACATCGACGTATTCCCCATATGGAAAAAACGTGTTCGAATTCATGCCGTCAGCCACCAGATGTAAGATATCGTTTAAGACGTTTACAATTGTGAGTGTTTCGTTAAGCGTCCTCTCGAAATAAGATATTAATGCTAAAAATAAAACCATGCAGAACTTCCCTTTACATTGGCAATCACACACGGATTTCTTTTGTAGTACTTAACACAGTTTACCGAATGAGATATACTCAAGAGGTCTTTATTTATGAAATAAAGTTTTAAGTGTTTGTTATTATTTCATTCAAGTGTAAACATCCCACAATGCCGTTACTAAACATGTAAATAGTGAAATATTTTTGGAGTGAAAGAGATAAATATGTGATTCATAATTCCTAGTTATACCGTAATAACCCTTTGAGTAATATCCTTAATATTCAATCAGCTGATGGTTTCAAGTGACGATGTAAAGTATAATACCACTTACAAGCTTAGACATATACACGTACATATACAGGTATATATGTATCGTAAGTTTAAGTGTATTTACTAGTATAATTATTAGAGGTAGTATTAAGTGACAACAATCTCGTGACACATCCATGTAGAGATATCTTATCAGCCGATATCTCGCTAAAGAAAAACATCTAAAGAATGTCATAGAAACTGTTTCAACAGTTATTGTCTATCAACTAAATGAAGTGAACCTAAAAAAAACATAACTTCCTGAGGAAAGATACATTGGAAAGGGGACAAAAAGTTAGGTTTGTTTGTCTTCATAAAAGGCAAAACATTCAAAACCCATGCAGTTTAATTATTTTGGCACACTAACCTCGACATCTTCGGCAAAGACATAAGAATAATCAAGAATCTCTACTGGCAGCAAACGGCCTGCATACGGACAGGTAACGACCTCAGTAGATACACAAAGATAGAAAAAGGCGTAAGACAAGGATGTGTCTTTTCACCGGATTTGTTCAACCTATACAGCGAGAATATTTTGAGGACCCTAGATGACACACCAGGATTTGTTAGGCCACAACCTGAACAACATAAGATATGCGGACGATACAGTACTGATTGCGGACACGGAAAGGAAACTGCAAGATCTCATACAGAAAGTAGCAGTGGAGAGTGACAAGAAAGGACTACAAATAAACTTTAAGAAAACTGAGTGGATGGTCATCTGCAAAAGATACAACCCAAAATGCCAAATACAGGTAGGGATAACAGAATCAAACAAGTCCAAGAATTTAAGTACCTAGGAAGTGTTCTAACAGGAGATGGAAAGTGGGACACGGAGATCCGAATGCGAATTAGCATGGCAAAGTACGCGTTCCAGAAGATGAGCAAAATACTAACACACAGGAAAATCTCAATAGAAACGAAGAAAAGAGTTCTAGACTGCTACGTGATGTCAGTTATTCAATACGGCTGTGAATGCTGGACAATATCATCGAAAATTAGGACAAAACTGGAAGCGGCCGAAATGTGGTTCTACAGAAGGATGCTACGGATATCGTGGACTGAGCATACAAGCAACGACGAAGTGTTAGAAAGAATGGCACAAAAATGTAATTGATGCTGAGCATCAGGAAGAGACAACTGAAGTTCCTGGGACATGCAATGAGGAAGGAGAGCCTGGAGAACCTGATACTGACTGGACAGATAGAAGGAAGGAGAGACAGAGGAAGGCAGCGGATAACATATTTGCAGGGTCTGATCAGGTGGATGACGGAACGGGGTTTGCCAGGAGCAACAGGAACAAACATACTAAGAGCCACAAGGGATAGGGAAACGTGGAGATCCATGATCTCCTACGTCCTGAAGGGACAGGGCACATAGAAGAAGAAGAAGAAGAAGAACTTAAATTTAATATCATAATTTATAATAATAAATTTGCTTCATTTCAAGTTTTAAACACTTGATATAATGCTTTCAACCTGCTTCCAAAAGCTTTGAAAAATTTTCATTTAATTTATCCACTAATGAAATTACAGTTTTAAATATCTTATAAATGTAATTATTCTTAAATTAGTCTGCCAATATTTTCTCATAGGTTTTACATATTCTTCTTCCTTTTATAAGAACACTCTTACCAAAAGTTTTGTCTTTCCCCAATGTATTCTCTGTTTTTAATCCTAGATTTCAATACAATATCCTGTGACGAAATTTGTTCCTTAATGAGTCATGGTTTTTTTTAGGTCCGCTTCACTTAGCTGATAATTGTCGGAACAATTTCTGTAACATCTATTCAGTTGTCTTCTTTTTAAGAAGATAACGACTGACACTCATATCGTAAATACTCTGAAAATGAGCATTTGCAAATTAGACATGAATTTTAAAAGAATCTTAAGGCAAGGGACGTTGTTTGGTCTATCGAACACATTCCAGTAAACAGTTAGACAAGAACATGAGTATGTTATGTTGGATGGCGGAGAAAACTGAAAAACACATAATTTCTTTTGGGGAAGAAAAATCAGCAACGATAGGCAAACAGATGTGCCGTTAATCTAGAGTATATCTCTCTTTATTTAGTAGAACAGTAGAATTTTTCCACCTCTTGATTTAGGTATAACTACTGTGTAAACACTTCTGTACGTGGTAAGAATTAGTATTCAAATTTATCAAAGATCGAGGATGGATTCCTTACGAATTTAGGAAATATTGCACAAGCATTTACTATTGATGATGTTTTTCTGTCGGTCAAAGTAGATTTATCAGCTTCCAAAATTTCTCAAAAAAGTAAATGATACTCTATAGGTTGCACAAAAACTAAGATGATCTGTAAAATATTGGTTTTATTCTTGTTTCTTGTTCCTTGTTCCTAAGAATACATTGCTACACATTTCTTTATTGCTCGTACCTTTAAAAAAATCGGATCCTGCAGATTCTTCAGTTAAACAAAGGCCTGCATAAAGATTATGCATAGTATTATTTTCAAAATTTGAATAATTAATATTCATTATTGATTTCTATTGTGTTAACATTTACAATCGGTTTTTAATATCACGTACGAAATAATTTTTTATAGATCTTCGCAACAAAAACGAGATTCTTAATCTAGTCTTACATAATGTTATTAATTTTCGATTTAATCAAATGACCAATATTGAATGGTTTGTGAAAAAAGTTAATATTGAGAAGTACTTAAAATCACCTATAAAATGTCATTCTCAGGATTTTGTTAATTCAACATAACTAAGCTGACTCGGATAATCTCTAGAATCATTACAAGTTAGTAATGAGTTTGATACTCACGGGGTGTCACATACATTCTGCCTTATGCCTCGTCTAAGTTGCGCTTACAAAATTGCCATAATAATCCTGAATAAGTAGCATTTAACATTACACGAGAAAAGTATTTCTCATACAACGATACTGTGTACTGTTGCCCTTAAGGTCTGAATTTTTTCCACTAATTATATGCGTTATCCTTCAATTAGACGGTATTATATTCCTATTGAAATTATCTGGTGTATCTATTCGACAGTAGTAGTGGAAACAACTATCTTTGTTTTATTCATGAATTTTAAGGTTTATATATTTTTTACCCCAAGCAAGGCAGTTTTACTGCCACTGGTGTGCAGGGGGTTACATAAGAGGAAAGCGATGAGAAGAGGGAGAGGTTTTAGGGGGTGTCAGGAAGTGGGTAAGAGAAGGATGAGAATACTGGTGTGATGAGTGCGGAGTGGACGGAGAAAAAGCATGAGGGAAACGATGCCAGTCAGAGAGCTAGGAGATGACTATTGGCCTTACAGTTAAATTCTTGGAGATTGTAACTCTCGGGGAAACAAGTATATAAAAGCGAATTCCATAGGCGGGAAGATCGAGAAGAGAAGCTGTTAGAGTAGAAGTTGCCAGTCTAGTAGTAGCTAGTTGCTACTCTAATAGCTCCAGTAAATTCATGCATAAGGGGGTACCAGTGAGCTAACTTCATCGGATTAGAAGCAGTGAAAGTATTTGTAGAAGAGACATAGGGAAACCACATTACGCCAGTGAAAAAGTGACTGCCAAGTCGGAATTGATCACATTCTTCTTCTTCTATGTGCCCTCTCCCTATTCATTGTGGCTCGTAGTATGTTTGCTCCTGTTACACCTCGAAACCCACGTTCTGTCATCTACCTAATCAGGCCCTGCAAATATGTTATCCACTGTCTTCCTCTGTCTCTTTTTCCTTCTATCTGGCAAGTCAGTATCAAGTTCTCCAAGCTCTCCTTCCTTATTGCATGTCCCAGGAACTTCAGTTGTCTGTTCCTGATGCTCAGTATTAATTTCCTTATTGTTGCTATTCTTTCCAACACCTCATCGTTGCTTGCATGCTCAGTCCACGATATCCGCATCATACTTCTGTAGAACCATATTTCCGCTGCTTCAAGTTTTGTCCTCATTTTCGATGATATTATCCAGCATTCACAACCGTATTGAAGAGCTGACATCACATAGCAATCCAGCACTCTTTTCTTTGTTTCTAGTGAAATTTTTCCCGCGTGTTAGTACTTTACTCAGCTTCTGGAACGCGTCCTTTGCCATGCCAATTTGCGTTCGGATATCTGTGTCGCACTTTCCATTTCCTGTTAGAACATTTCCTAGATATTTAAATTTTTGTACTTGCTTTATTCTGGTATCTTGCTGTACTTGCTTTATTCTGGTATCTCCCACCTGTATTTGACATTTTGGGTTGCACCTTTTGCTGATGACCATGCATTTACAAATTCTTTACACAGAACTTATTTAGATTACTATTAGCGTAAGTTTTTATCTCTCTAGTAGGAAGGCATTCAACTCCCTTATTCAGTTGCTGAATTCGCGGGCTTATACAAGTTAAACTGACAAAATATATTAAAATATATTGATATATATTAAAAATAATGCAGAATAAAACAAATTATGACATGACTGGTATTAAATTTCAAATATTCTAGTGAACCTGATCTCCTGGATGAGCCCAAAAATTCACTGCTTGATATTATAACTTGAAGATTTGTTTTCTATTAAGGATTTAAAAGAATACGAGACAAGATGAAAAAGATCAAAAAAATTAGGAATGTCTAAATATGCTGAGAAACTCTATAATAAGAAAAATGGGCATGCTGGTGCGATGAGTTCGTGGGTGAATAAAAATTAGTTCATCTCAGAAGTTCAATAAATCTTTCATTTCTTGTTTCTTTCGTTTGCCGTTAGCCACAGAATTTACCATAAAATGCGTGAATGGAAAGTAAATAAAATAGCAGTAGGAAAAATTGTTAAAGAAAAATATAAAAAGCAGAATAAAAACTAGAAGCAGTTATTTTAAAACGGATAGGATTTGGCGAGTACGAGAAAAAAAATGGGAAAAAAGTGTCATTTAAATTCCATGCAAAGAATCCCGGGAAATATTTCAGCTTCAAGTTAGAAACAAAGTTGATATATTTTAGTGCGCAAAATACACGAGTCAGAAAGAGAATTGTGATTTGTTGATAGAGATCTGAGAATTACTCTTACAGACATAAACGCACAGCAGTAGCCACACACACACACACACACACACACACACACACACACACACACACACACACACACACACACACACACACACACACTAAATCAAATCTTTCCTTTAATAAGGAAACTGTTTTAGTATAACATAGAAAGTTATTACTGGAATACTAATATTGGCATCGTCATTGCTTACACTATTTGACTAATGTAATTATATACACATTACTCGTATATAAAAAGCAATAAAAGATCATAAATAGAAACTATACACTTGCACACTAAAAATAAAAAAGGAAAAAGAAAACCCAACCAAAAGACCATTCACACAAAAGATCAATTCACACCAAGCTCTATATAAATCTAGGAAAAAAGAAAGAAGACACAAAAACGCACACCAATGAGTCGTCAACACATCATAACGGTATCTAAACGAAAATTAGAAGTCAGCATGATCATGTTTAGTTAATCTGTATTTTATTTTTATGAAATAAAAGTAAATAAATAATGTAAATAAACAAATCAAATTTTAGGAATATTAATATCGTAAAGTAAGTGTTCTAAACCTTGGTCTGTATCTAGAACCTCTGCAATTCGGAACACTGATTTAAAAATCGCTTATGTCAGGAAATTGAGTTAATCATACAGTGGATGTGTCGGAGATATAATGCATATCGGCTCGGAATGAGACATTGGATAGCCGATATCAATTGGTTTGCTTTGTTAAATTTACTTACGCACAAATACCATTGGGAAAGGTATAAATACATCACTTCACCTTCCAGCTATGGGGTTGAATAATGAGACAAACTGATTTCTCCAGGTTTATTTGTCAAGGAGTATATATTAGAAAGAAATGACAACTTAATCAGTCATGGATCAAAAGCGACAAGAACTACCAAGACTTTACAATATATGGTACATAACTAAATCAGACACTCACGATTAATTTTAACACTTTTTGTATCTACAAATGATCTTCCTCCAATACTGAAGATACTTCCTTATTAAACACTCTTCTATTACATGAATATGTGTCTTTTGTTTAACGTGACGGATAAGGTAAAATTTGTAAGCTGTATTATGTGGAAATTCTTGCGTTTTTAAAAAGTTTCGTTGTTGAAGTTTAATTTTGCAGGGAAAACAAGAAAAACTGAATAAAGTCAATTCTAAGGACACAAGAAGAAATAAATAATGATAATCTAAAGACACAAGAAACCTTAAAAAAATCTGAATTAATAATTCTTCAGTCATATTCAACGAAAGGTGTATATAAGAAGCATCGTTGCCTAAATACACAATATATTTAAACACAGACAAACACACACACGCACACACACGCGCACATACACTCATATATAGCGACTTATTTGTAATTTAACATGTATCTTTTTTAAACATTTATTGCCGAATACACATGGTATTTAAAACAGACATACATTTTTATTTATTGAGCAGTTATCAACCTTCACATTGATTTCATATTAGTAAACAAAATACCTTTGCTGGCAGAGATAGAACCTGCTTCCACCTTTAGAGTTTAACCCGGAGAGCTTTATGGCTCGTTTACGAAGAAACTCACTTAGAAATTTTCAGAAAGCACATACTTTTCAGTAAGATCATTTTTTTCAAACGATCACATCTGACTAGTGTCGTATTCAAAATGTAAAAATAATATATATATATATATATATATATATATATATATATATATATATATATATATATATATATAATTTTACCCCGAGCAAGGCGGAAACGCCACTGATATGCAGGGGGTTACATAAATGTAAAAAGATTAATTAGAAAAGAGTAGGGAGTACAAACTAGTTCTAAAGGAACAACAGAAAGCTGAGAAAGCAGGTGCGATGATAGATACATAGGTGGAGAGAAAGGGAAGATTATACAGGGGAGGGGAGCGAGCTAGAGTCCAGTGGTTAGTAGATTAGTATTGACTTTGCATTTAAATTTCTGGAGGTTGTAGCCGTCAGGAAAGCAAAAATACGGGAGCGAGTTCCACAGGCGGGAAGTGCGAGAGAGGAAGCTGCAGGAGTAGAATTGTCGTCTGCATTTGGCTAACCTGACTGTGAATGGGTGGGACCCAGTTGTCAGTCTGGTTGCACGAGTAAACACCTGTTGAGAGGTATCAGTGACTTAAGCTAATCCCAAATCTCTTATATCGTAGCCAAATGCACACAACTACCAAGTAGACGAAAATATCCTAAAAAAGTCATAAACACTAATATCTCCCCGACAGACCCCAACAAAATAATTAAATTCATCATATATTACGCTAAATCCACAACATCCAACTCAATCGTCCGCAAAGTCTCCTCCCCCACCGTTAGCGATTTGCAAAAAAACAATGTAGTTCAAATGCCCCTTTCGAGAATGTATCTCCACTAACATACTTCAATGCCTATAATCGACGGGAGAGGTCATAGTTATTATACTTACCCCCTAAACCATAGTAGTAGCAGTTCCCAGACCAATCCTCTCATGCCACTATACTCCCATTTGACCAAAAACCCACTACCACCATTCCTTCTCGGCCTGCGGCCATGTGCGACACAAAAAAATGGACCTGTTTAATTTTCTCTGTATAACTCCACTCTGTTAATAATTTAATTGTTCTATGTTTACTGTATATTAAATGTTCATCCTTTGATAATGGATAATGTAAGCCGAAAGCTCAGACCTGATAAAAAATCAACAATTATTGCGATTTCTTGTCGTCTTTCCAGGACAACACTATAAAGCTAATCAGATCATACGAAAGGATCTTACACAAAATAAATAGACAGAACTAGTCTATATTATTCAATGAAACCTGTATTAATATATATATATATATATATATATATATATATATATATATATATATATATATATATATTAAAATCTGTGTATTTATGTAGCAAATTTTCCTTTTAGCATGTCAGATTAAATAAAGTGCAAACACTATGCTTATTTTTAATAAAATCCGTTCGTACTCACGGATAATCGTTCGCGTATTAAAATCAGAAGATGTCAGATCTGATGTTATTTTCATTCATTTCTTAAGGTACCTAAGTACTTTCAACTTCTCTCTAAAATCATCATCAGGGGTGTGAGGCATGGTAACAAATGTAACCGGAAAATTGATTTGCTAAAAATTACTGTACATTTTCCTGCTTCAAATATAACGGTTGACAAAATGCTAGCGTTCATTAAAACGCGAAAGATTATCCGTGAGTATGAACGGATCTTTTAAAAATAAGCAAACATAGGATTTATTTAATCTGACATATATATATATATATATATATATATATATATATATATATATGACGTGAGAAAAGAAAATTTCATTCCTGTTCGAATTTTAGAAAACATATTATGGTAAAAGTTAGCAGATCAATTGTTTAAAAAATTTTTCTTCTTACTTTTATTCAAAACAATGAAGAACAACTGTTATTGCAAACGAGCCGTTGTTCCTGTTGAGAAATATTTTCGCTCGCAAATTAGCAAGTGCCGTAATGAGATTCTTACTAATGAGACTAGCCATTTGTATCGTGAATATTAGCTAATCGATAATTGCACAACAGTTGCACCTGATAACCGAAATATTTTGAAAATTTGAAATACTTCGAGTTCTCCTGTTACGGTTTGATTAGCTATGATTCAACCGATACTCTCAAATATTTCTTTAAAGCTTTTCTGAACATTTCCTCCACCTAAAGCATGAATACCTATGGAATGCAAAGGTAGATTCCGAAATCAAAAGCAGTTTAGAAGAATGCAATATAATTATGTTGCTTTTGAAAATAATTTAAAATAGAAAATAATGAAAATTTACCGCATGTGATTGTTAATTCTTAGTTCAATATATGATGCATTCAAATAAGAAGGAAGCCTCAGTGTTTAATAATTTCATACCAAGCAAATCAATGAACATACTAAAACAGTAGGGGTTGCTGACAGTTGCAGAATATGAGAAAAAACATGATGAAAGAGATGGAAATATAAAAGAGCAGGAATTAAGAATGAAAAAGAAAAGTAATGTTATTAGTTTTAAAATTAATATAACTAATGCTGACTGGAAAGCAAAAGGCTGGAAGAGATTTCCAAATGCGTGAAATGAACGATAAGAAACTCTTAGAATATAATATATAGTTGCATCTAGCTATGTATATTACGCAATTGTCTAAGTCAACAAGGCCAGTACGTTGCACATTGTCCTACGATCATTAATAAATATATTACAAATCAACAAAAACATATATATATATATATATATATATATATATATATATATATAGTTACCCGCAGTCAGATCTGTTGCTCTGTATCACAGATCGTCAGTACGTTTAGACATCCGATTGGTTTTACCCAGGATTGAAACCTAACCGAATAAGCGTCAGTCGTCGATTCTATATCTGAGCTATGAGCGCTTGGTAAAAAGAGGCAGACTTTTAGCATGTAATATACCATGTATACATACGCCAGTATTTCGTGTTCTAATTCATTACTGAAAGAACGATGCGTAGATGCTAGAGTAGCGATGGTGTTTTTTTTAAGTCTACCATTCTTCCAGAGTGCTCAATCAGGGTGTGAGAGCCTAAATACTAATATATATATATATATATATATATATATATATATATATATATATATATTGTTAAATATAACAAACAATGAATATCTATTATATTTAATCATGAGCCGTTCTAAAAATAGTATTTTGGCTTTAATTTCAGCTGAAAATAAAAATAAAAATATATTGGTTTTACTACAATAGTGTCCTCACCATTACATCATTTAACTTTGATGTTACAAGGAGTTTTGTGGAACTCTTACTCAACTGCACCTCACACACAATAATCAAGCTGTTTGCTGTCTGGGCAGCTACAGGGCTAGATTTAATGTTTGATGTGGTCGCAGATATTATCTGATTGCCATGAATGGGACCTCGTGCATGTTTGGCATGGTGTAGATTTCTGCTGCCAGACATGGGGTCTTCTAGCAGCAACTCTCTTGACCTAGGGTAGCACTGCCTCTTAAAGACATTTGATGTATAGTCCCATCTTCTGTTTGAGGCCCTCACCAACAAAATCTGGAGTTATTTTCTTATCAGAACGAACAGAGTAAGTTTTCCTAACTGTCGTACCTTCGAAATCATTATGAGACTCATCAACTCTTTCTGAATCATTTGCACTGTCCTCGGATTGATACTGAAACATTCTTAAATATTCGTGTTGGAGCTTCCTGTGCGAATGCCAAAAAGTATAGCCGTTTCTAAATTTCTGGCAGTATGATTTGCATCATGCTGCGATTCCCGTATTTGTTTTGTAACGTTGCCTATGCTTTTTAATAGGTATATAAATTTGGATTTGAGAAAGTTCTCTATGCTTACAAATATGTAGCGCTGCTACCTATGGCACAGATATATAGTTACACGTCGCACGGCGATGGGATATTGCACGTGTACATATTTGCTTAGTCATAAGCACGCAGTCAAGAATCTGAGACTTAACCTAACGTCACTACACTGTTGACGGTACAGCAATATGTTTAGGCGGAGTCGTTAGGGACAGCCACTTAGGAGACCATTTTTATTGATACACTGCTCACCAACATAGCATGGGTAACGTTTAAATGGATCGCCGATTTCTGTAAATGAATAGCAGTTATTCTCGTATTCTCAGGCCAGTATATGTTATAGGCGCTGCATAAAAATGAAGGCGTTGACTCAATTACTTGCATCCACTAAAAATAAAATCTGAAGTAATAAAATTATCGGAATAAAAATAAATCAATTACTTCTTTGGAAATAGCTTTGTTTACATATGAAACCAAGTAAATAGGGTTTTCAAGAAAATATTAACGAGAAAATGTGTATTTCTTAACTGGGTAAATGTAACCTTAGTGGGCAATGGCGCTCTTTTAAGTACACCAGATCAACCGGTTGTTCCTCCTACAAATGGGACACAGGTTCGAATACGATCGATTGTCCTTATTGAATTTTCTAGGGTGCGCAGGCCGGTAGACATAACATATATATAATAATACGTCAAACTTTATTACTCTGTTTATGATCTAGTGTTTGAGGGCCATGTAAAGTGTGTACTAATGGGTTAATAAAAAAATTGTCATTTAATTAAAAGAATGAATTAAGAAAAATGAACTGTAGAAAAAAAATCAGAAAAAGTCGAGGAGAAAATGTCAGAAAGAAAAAGTAAATTGGGTTTACAAAATAAAAAAGGACAAATTCGTTTATGCTTTTGTTGGAGCATATCTTTCTTTGGTTTGTCTACTTTTTATCTGTTAGTTTGATTAATCTGGAAAAGTTCTGTTTTACATAAAAGAGACAAACTGTTTTTTTCAACAATTTCTTGAAAGATGATTGTAATTGAATATGCAGGTCTCCTAGTTGGATCGACCAAGTCCATTTTTCCTGTATATAAACGCCACACCCTGATATAATCTTAAGTTTTACACATTTATTTTTTTTTGTAACTGAGCGTACTGATAAATGTTTATCCATTTCTCAGCTTTGACTTCTACTGAAGCGTTTACTTTATACCACAGTTACGCGCTATTCAATTTAAGAACTTTCAGTAAAAAACAAATTCAAATTACGACTGTTTCAAATAACTGAAAAAATATATTTAAGATGTCCATTGCTTGCTCTACGGTGTAAGAACTTTGAATTGAAACAGATTCAGTTTATGAACTTTTCTCGGTAGGGTTAGGTTAACTAAGGAAATGACTTAGACCTAATATTTCTTTTCAATTATATTTACAAACATTCAGCTAAAATAATTTCAGCTCACGGCATGAAAGTTATTGAAGAGTTGGTTTTAAGTCTGTCATTATATGCGATCAGATTCATGAATATTCACTTAAAACTACAATTATTTGAAATGTTAACTTTCATATACCTGAATGATCAAGTGGGATGCATTTAAATTTAACGACATATCCCTTCAAGATTTACGCTAGACTTACATTCGCCCTGTTGCTTAGAATTTCAAAATACGCAGACTACATATCTAAACTCCAAATGAGACAAACTGTTTGCCCTTGGTGGTAGCCAGTAATTTCTGGGGATAAGACTCTTTTGGATAAGGGCTTCAGGAGTCAGGATAAACAACAAACCACTCTAACACTTACATGGACCAGACAGAAGACCGGAGAGGCCCAATCCAATCGACAGGCTGATCATGTCAAACCCTAGCTTATAATTGCATAAATTTATGGAATACTTTATAAAAAATATAATGCCCCAAATATACACCGGGATAAAATCATGCCATTTCTATCCAATTTAAAGGCGTTAGACAGCGATGATTCCTTCAAACAGAACTAGACGTCGACATGGCTGTAAAGATACCAGGTCGTACACTTAAAGTTTGGGCAGGTGTAAGAGGTGCTTGGAGTTTCTCTTGAATAGGAGCATAATGGTTTGCACAGCCCTGACCTGTTAGGTGATTGTTTTTCTCCTTAAAACCTCACAATTCTGTGCTCCAATGTGGGTGAGGAGCACAGACAGTGAATGTAAATGCAGAAATCATGACTACCCAAAACAAAAAATACAAAGTATATGTTTCATAGTCTGATTGTGAAAAATAAATAATGCCTTTCTAAGATTTCTCGTGTCTTTAGAAGAAACTCTTCTAGCAAAACATTCTCTTTTCTTGAAGGAAAATATGCTATCCGGTAAAACTAACACAAAACAAGCAAGAATTTGAAAAATGGCAATTTTCTGAATAAGATGGAAAATGGAAGACACGCCGAAAATATAATAAAAATGAAGACCTTTCATAACATGAAAATAAAAAAGATTCACCCATGAAAAACTAAACCCATATAAGGGAAATATTAGAAGCAATGAATTTTGTTTGACTACATCTGAGCAAATCACATCTACCATAGAAATCCAGGAGATCAGTGAATACCATAGAAACACAAAAGAAAAGTGGAAACCATTACAACATATATTTATGTCCTTACTTTTGTCACACCTGAAATCCGAAGGAAACTAATAGACAACAATATTGATCCAGTAGAACAATATATCTGGGATCCACGGTGTTTCAAATGTAACAAATTCGGACACCATAGGGATATATGCAAGAATCACCGACCATGTGGAAAAGGGGGCTAAGGGTATTCAGATCATACTGAAGAAGAATGCAACTATGAAGTAAGATGTGCTAACTGCCAACTAAACCATCCAGCATACTCACAATCATGAGACTTCTGAAAAAGAGAAATGAAAATCGTCGAGGTTTGCTATAAAAGAAATATTTAGTATTATAAAATTACATGAATGACCTTCCTATCAAAAATAAGCGAAAAGGGCTGGTGAAAAGACCTATACTCCGAGGATATGTTTCATAATGAAATAACAAAAAAGCCAATAGAAAATTGAAATAATAAATAGAGACAAAACTACCACTGAAAAACAAATCAATCCTGTAAAAAACACAAAAGAGTCTACAAAACAAAGGTCTAGGTAATTTTCTATTCGTCTTCTAAAATCTTATCTTCCAAAAGAACAGAACGAGTCAAACAAAAACCAGAAATCCACAGCAACCAGATTCCTATGGAAAATCAATTTGACTAACTGGAAAAAAATGGAGGTGAAAAGCCCAAATCTATAAACATCCAAAACCTTCAAAATCAAAGCACCCGAAAAGTAAAAAACAACCACATGATAAGCCAAAACCCCAAAACCTTTAGCAATCATTTATCGGATATTCAATGTCAAACAAAAATGAACTAATTTTGTTAATTTTAGACATGTCAGCGGCATTTGTTTACCTTCAATAAACATTCCTTAAAAATGTTAAACTGCATATAAAAGAATTTCAGCAACACAAATAAATACTTGAGACTGAGCTTTGGGCCTCAGATGTTACATCTACACCAGTTAGAAATGATATACCTCAAATTAAAATAAATTAAACAACAACTTTATTGGCAGCGGCTGGTAAATTGACCTTACGCGGTCCAACAGACATCTTTTATAATGTATATCCCACAAAAACTACAATAGGAAACCGAATTTAATTAAATTATAACGCTGTTCACTGATAACTTTATGATGCTAGGAGACTTTAGCTGCCACAGTTCCATATGTAAAACACAAAAGGAAAGAAACAAACCTTATAAATGATAATAAACGATTCATGGATTTATATTGATAAAAAAACTAACTTATATAATTCCATTTACTGACAGTTGCTCTGCAATAGACTTAACATTACGTGATCCATCAATTTATATGAATTTCTCTTCGAAGGTACTGGGAGACACGTGCGGCAGTGGTTACTTGCCAATGTCCTACAAAACACAAAACATAACGATAAAAATCTTCTTCATTGGAAATTAAGTGAAGCAAATTGTTACTACTTTAAAAGCCAATGTTTTTAAATAATAGCTGAACGGAAATGCATGAGACATTTAAATCATTTTACGGAAATCCTTATCTCTAGAGAAACTGGATGCATTCCAAAATGCTCATCACTAAAATCGCAACAGACTTGGTCCAATGATAAATGTGAAAAAGCTATGAGGCTAGGAACAGCTTTAAAAGAATGTAACAAAGACTAAGACCTATAATTTGATGCAATTTAAGCAAATACGAGCAAAAGCATGGAAAATAATTAAATTAATGCAGCAATAAATTTGGAAAATCTACATCAGCAAATTCAATTTTGCAGTAAAATAAAAAGTATGGAACATGATGAGGAATGTCACAAACAACTATGATACAAATGCTGTAAAACACCTTTCGATAAATAACTGTAAAAGAATCAGTAAAAAAGGTATTGCTGACTGTAAAAATTAATTTGCTAAGAATGGTAGCCAATATTGTTTAGTCTCATATGAAACGAAAAACGAAAACGAAACTTTAAATCAAATAATGCAGACAGCTATAACCTACCATTCACTCTAGGAGAACTAAATGAATCTTTAAAGAAATCCCACAATACAGCTGTGGGCACAGATGGTATACACTAGGAATTCATAAAACAGTTTTCTATCAAAACGTCACAAATTTTACTGTAATATGAACATCAGAATTAATTGGCAAGTACACCCAGTCGCGAGTGGGATGAACAAATATCAAGGGTAATTGTCAGACATATTCGACCATAAATGATATGAAAGTGGAACGAAAATAGCGATAACCGGCTTGAAAAAGCAATTGAATTCCGGGTGTGGTTGAGAGATGCACCCATCCGTATAAAACTCAATAAAGCGACAACCCGAGAAAGCATAAAATCGTAAGAGGTTCAAGATTATATAAAGTCTAGAAGTTTTTTGCTGACTCCCGACTCCCGACGGCGACTTCATCTGTGCACGACACTCTCCGAGAGCTCACCTCCATACAAGCCTCACCGACGAAGAATAAAAATATAAAATTGTATTGTAATGTACAACCTTAAACAGCACAGATAATTAACAGGTACATCCAGTCGCCTGTGAGGTCAACAAAGGACAAGAGAAACTATAAAATAAATATATAAATGACAGGAACTACATAGTGTTATAAATTAAAATATAATAGAACCGAGTGAATTTGTATGCTATGAAAATATCGACGATTCTTCAGTAACAACTGAACGTCCCACGGTGCAGGGATAGACGTAATAAAGGAGCAAGAGTTGGACAAGAATATTCTAGACATGGACAGTAGATTAAAAATGGTAGGGCTACGAAACAGAACAGAGGAGTTATATCGCAATTAATAAGATTGTGTTTTACTTTTCTCAGCCTGACGATGAACATTTCATTAGGCAGTATGTTTCGTCTCGTATTAGAAAATGTTTGCTACGTTAATACCATGATGACAATGGGTGTGAATAAAATACTACATTCAATAAAACAGAAGTATTTCTCGTTTTGTTTGCTAAGAGACATTAATAATTTTGAAGGTACATATATTTCGTACCAAACAAAAATTTGAAGAATGAACAACAAGACTGCAATTTGCCTCTCTTTTTTCTTCACAAAGCTTGCTTTAGATGTATCTGGACCTTACTAAACGACTCATTCGGGTAACTAATACATAGTTATATTCATAGATATTTACAGTGGTTATCTTGGGAATTTTGCTGTTCGTAACAAGTAAAAAAATGGCGCATCTTTAAGTCGATGAGATATTTTCTAGACTTCTTGCATCATTTCAGATTTTAAGCGATAATAGGCCAGAGAATATCAACAAAATTATGAAAAAAGATTAAAAGACTTATATGTACATCAAGTGACAACTTCATTTTATCACCCTTAGAGCAACGGTAAAGTTGAAAGATTTTATAGAACAATTCATATTATACTAGACAATAAAACTGGCAACAACGAACAGTCATAGGATATTTACATCAAACAAAAGTTAGCAGCTATCCAGTTTCATGTACGCAAGACAGCAAAATTTTCAGCGTAATGCATGCTCTATAACACGAATGTCATTTTGCTTTGGATAATATACTACGGCCTCGTCGCATATAATATGGTCAAGGACATTACGAAATCACCTACGGAAAATTCATTGTAGTTTCACTTTAGTTAGGAATAGCATAAAAAGTGAGGATAACCGCGATAGATAAGTTTCTTTTTCGGACTTAGAATGTAGTGTTTAAGTTTGATTTGGTGAACTATAAAACCACTGTAAAAAAGAACTTGAACATGTGCTTTCGGCAATATTATGTGATAGTTGAAAAGACTGGTTCCGTATTTTATAGAACTAGAGATCAGTTAACCGAGCATCTTTGGGTGTTGTCCATGAAGAATGAAAAATTCTCACTAGAGATACGCCGTTACGGAAAATAATATTTACTGCTACAGTAAACTCCATCGATTCTTACAGGGAATTCGGGTCGAATTAGGCAGATTTTCAGTGCGCATATGTCAACTTCACCAGACGATGGGGCTGCTGTCCTATTAATGGAGCGCTGTATCAAGCAACGACGTAAAATGACGGATAAAAAACGTGTCAACTGTTAATAAAGATGTTGGATTGGGAGGAATTGCCAGTTATTCGTCAATTCTCAAGGATGATTACCCAAAGTGTAGAAATATTTGAGTCTACTTATGTAGATGAGGAAGCTTCTGATACATTTATCTGGCAACGAGGTAAACGTTGTTGTCCAAGTGGGACAAACGTCCATTGGGGCAAAAAGATTTGAGACGCAAATACGCTCCATAGGTGAATGCAAGACTAAGAAGTAGCGACTGAAACGTCTTACTGGCAAATATGGAGTAAGATCAGTTAGATAATAAAACTGAGGGAAGAATAAAGAACGGGTGAGATAGAGAGCTAGGTTAGTTTCCTTGTGACAATGCATGCGGAAGTTGCAGTCCGTGGCCGCGAGATCAAAGGCTGTTCCTCACCCGAATCTATCTGAATTGAACCTAAAAAGGAGTGTATAGATCTAGAAACATGTGAAGGTTCCGTAGTTAAGAAAAACAAAAACTCAGAACAGTTTTAGACTTAGTTGAGAGATAAGGACTGTAGGTGATATGACTAAACATCCAAACAAACCGCATGCCTACCATCAACAGATAGAATCATGCTCTGAGTTAATTTTCATGGTTTTGTTTTTGTTGTTATTTTTATTGAATGACAAGAATTAACATAATGGCAGTTTTCTGTGTTTAAACATAGTATGCTTAAAATTAAGTGGTTACATGTGTGTCGTTGAAATCAAGCAGGGGCACGCATGGTGTTAATCGAAGGTCATTTACCCAATCTCAATTTGAAAAACGAGGCGTGGTTACCACCTATGATCGCTTGGTCGTAGATCGGAATGTCTATTGGTATGATGCAACGCGGAGAAAAACAAACTTTGAAATTTATAGATTATTCATTTGGTGCGGGTGTTCTGAAAAAGGCATAGGAAGAGTATAACAAATATGAACATTGTTGGGGTTGCCAATTTCGGCACACCGATGTTAGATTCTAGTACAGAGAAGAAAGAGAATAAAAAAATATATATTGTTACATATATATGTACAGAGGAGAGAGAGAAAGATATGTATGTGGATGACTAATATATATATATATATATATATATACGAGAAAAAATCGCAAGATCGCCAAGACCTACCGCGGTTTCGCACAACGGCTCGTCAGGGCAAAGGCAGACCAAGGACTAATCAAATAAATAGACATCAATTAAAAACTAACCCATTTGGGGAAGGGGGGTGTTCGAAGGAAGAAAAAAAAATTTTTGTTATATATATATATATATATATTTTTTTTATATATATATATGTGTGTGTGTGTGTGTGTGTGTGTGTGTGTGTTTTAACAATAGTCTCGATTGTGTTGGGTAGGAGGATATAGGTGAGATGCTCTTAAAATGTTCACGTGTGAACATTTTGAAAAATAGCATGGCAAGAAGTGTAATGTATTATTTTGAATATCAGCGAAAATTGACAGGTACTTTTAGTGAGTTCAGTAAAAACAAGAGTGATTAACAGATATATGCCGCCATGAATAATGTCAAAATGCAGCGAAAAATAAGACAACCAGCTTGAAAATCAATTGTCCGCCGCTAGGTTGATTTAGGACTATATGAAGTCTAGAATTTTTGACTGAACACAAAGAACTCTCACTCTCTCCGGCTGTTCTCCTGTTCCACATAACCGTCACCGACGAAAAATAAAAATATAAGATTATATTTAGATATATACGAGTTCCTCGTTGTTTGTCCAGATCCACCTGCAGTATATAACATTACTAAAATATTATAACAACATATAGACAAATAAAAACTTCGCAGAAATGTAGAAACAGTCATTCGTCATCCCTTTTTCAAATTTTAAAGACGTAGACCTTAAAAACTACAAACCAGTTGCCTATGCAAACCTATGGAGTGAATGGTTAACAACTGGTTGACTGGTAACCGGAAACGAACGGCTTCATCAGCGACTTCCAATGTGCTTTAATAAACAGAAGTACCATAGATGCTTAAATAAGCCTGGAAACTATTGTAACGGTTACTTTTATTAAGGAAGAACATTTCATGTTAGAGTTTTTTTTCACTTACGACAAAACATGGAAATTTGGTATCTTTAAAGAGCTGCATGAACTTGGCCTAAAAATGACGGACTTAATTTATGGGTTAATTTCCTGGAAGAACAGAGGTTACAAAATCCGAGATGCTCACTATATATATATCGACGACTTTCTAATCTCTAATTACCCATCTCGACATATGTATACCATAGACAGACAATACCTCAGTAAAATATAAAACTAGGCCACTGAAAATAGTTTAACTTCTCAAAAAAAAAAATAAAAAAAATAAAATGCCTACATTTCTGTAAGTTAAGAAAAATTGAGAAACTACCTATGTTTTAAATTGGAAGGAGCAGAAATCCTAGTAGTGAAACAACATACATTTCTGGGTATCATCTTTCATAGACAAAAATATCGTTCATTATCCAGTTTAAAATATCGTATAAATTGTGCGTTTAGTGGGAATACATGGGAAGTCATTCGATATACATTGATCAAATTATACATTGATCAAATTAATATATTCTTAATTTTTGTCCGTTCTGATGAACCTGAAGTAAAAAATGCAAAATCTTACTCATAACAAACAATTATACAAAATAAGGTCTACATTCAAAGATAAAATTATCAAAGTTTGGATTCCTAGCCATATCGGAATTGAAGGTAACAACAATACTGACATACTAGCAAAATCAGCTCTAGAAATGGACGTAGACGCAATGACAAAAATTATATATACTGACTTTAACGGGTCATTAAAAATAAATTCAAAAGTGATAGAAAAAGTGCAGGGAGAATAACCAACAAATAAACTCTTCGCAATTATGCCCAAACTATGAGAATGGAAGTCAGCTTCCAGAAAATCTCGAAAGGAATAATTAATAACGGCCCCTTTATGCATTGGTCACACGAGAATTACTCACTCGTACTTACTAAACGAAGAAAATCAACCATTATGACCATCATGTAACACGGGATACACTATTAAGCGTATATTAACTGAATGTTCAGTTCATGAGTTATCAAGACGAAAAATTATATAATATAAACAATATTTATGAACTGTTCGATGAAGCAATAGTGGAAAACAGAATATGATTTCTCAAAACAGTAGGCCTCTAGCAAAAATATTAACGAAATGAGAAAGTCAATAAAATCAATGTTTCTCCGAAAAAGTGTCTACCTGAATATAATACATCAATGACACCAGAATAGCGACAAAATCATATTTACAAAAGTACATCTGTGAAACCTGATGTACAAAAAGATTTCTTGCAAAGAATGCATATTCTATTCATAAGAATCTATTGTAAAAATCTTGTCTACATTAAATAACCCATTGAGGTTAAAATGCCGTAAAAACTAAACAAAACTACATTTGAAAGAAATACATATAAGCTGCGATACTATCTAGTCAGGCCCGTGAGGGGGTGTAAAAATGTTACTTTTTATTTAAGTTAAATTCACTCTCTTTTTATCTAATCTTTTCTATTCTTCAAAACAAACGGAAAAAAGACATAATCACATCGCCATTCCTCCTTGTATCTATCTATTTCTCTTTCTATTTCTTTCCTACTCAGTAAATTTACTATAAAATTTTACTATAAAATTTTACTATAAAAATTTACTATAAAACTTTAGCTTCGCGAAGGTCAGACAATTTTATACGAACATTTTGACCCTTTATAGTACTAAAATATGCATACTGGAGGTAATTGAAACTATAACTTAAATGAGGAATATAAATATTAAAAGTATTGTGTATTAAGTGTACATGTAGGAAAGAAATTTGAATCTAATGACCACAAATAGACGTAGTTTTTTTATTTATCGACTTCCTCCGCCACAAACCAAAGTATTACAAAAACGTAATCTAGGGCTCATGACAGTGAAAACTTCTCACCTACGAAATCAAGAGACAAGTAGGCATCTACGCAGATGACACCACAATATACTCCCGCATCAGTAAGAAACCGGGCGTGGCGGGCAAACTTAATCTCGCTGCTGATTTTGAGAGTGATCTACATACTGTGGTGAATTGGGGTAAGAAATGGCTTGTAAATTTCAATGCGTCTAGGACCAAGCTGCTGTCTGTCAATCATTACAGGAAAACTCTCCTGCCCCCCCCCCCCCCCATAAGCATGGACCAAGCGTGTCTCCCCGAGAGCAATACACTGTGCCTCCTCGGCCTTATACACTCTTCTGATCTCAAGTGGAACCACTACATTGAGTCAATAGCTAAATCTACTGCTAGGAAGGTTGGATCACTGTGTTGAACCAGGATGTTTTTCCCGCTTGAATCGATCTTGCATATGTACAAATCAATCATTCGTCGGTGCATGGAGTACTGCTGCCATATATGGTCAGGCGCCCCCGCTGTTCATATCGGTGTTCTTGACAGGCTCCAAAGGAGAATTAGTAATGTGATAGATACCGACTTGGCTGCTCGACTCCAGCCACTTCTCCACCGACGGGATTTGGCTTCCCTTTGTCTGTTCTATAAATACGTTCATGGCATTTGCTCCAACGAACTTAAGTCAACGGTGCCTCTGCAACAGGTGTTTACTTGTGCAACCAGACTGAAAAATGAGTCTCACCCATTCACAGTTAAATCAACCAAATGCAAACTATAGTTCTACTTCTGCAGCTTTTTTCTCGCACTCCCCACCTGTGGAACTCGCTTCCTTATTCTTGCTCTCCTGACGGCTATACTGTGCCTATTGCACAGTATAGCCGTCAGGAAATAAATAAATTAATTAAAGCAACTAAATAATTAAAGCAAATAAATAATTAAAGCAACGCATGAAATTAAAATATAAAACAATGATAATTTAATATCGTAAATGATATCCATATGTATATATCTAAAGAGATATAAAAACTATATATATATAATTTTAATACCTCTTATATATATGGAGCAACATATATTTAGGCAGCAAGCATCTATCCCTTGAAGGCTTACTTCATAACATCCACTGAAGCATAAATAAACGATATAATCTGCCAGAAATGTTCTTCAAAATACATTTGGGAAAGTTTAAAGATTAAAAAAATGTATCTATGAGAACAAAAGGGATCTTATACACAATTTATCAAATATATTAGTTATACATAGAAATAGATTCAACAACAACTTGATCTAAAGAATGTCACCATTATTGAAAGAGATAGAAACTTACTTAGAAGAAACGTGCTCACGGGTACCGCTATCGAATATTATGGAAATATAAGTATGTGCCTGGATTTTTACCAATATCCCCATTCCTGGAAGAATTACTACTTTCCCATGTAAAGATATATGTCTACAAATATGTTAAATTATCAAAAGAAAACCGTTAAATAATTAATTTCATATTATTTAAAATGTACCATATTAATGAATACTTAATTAAAATAATTTAAATATTCATTTGCATAAAATTTAAAAATATCACTTATACATTTTCATTTATTAGACAGTGAATTGTGTCACTTAATGTCCTCTATAAATTGTCTGATTTTTTCACTAACCTGATGAATATATCTGATCACTCTCCAAATTAGAAATTATATATTTTAGAATTTTCAAAAAAATAGTAATATTTTTTGTATATAAATACTTGGTATAAAACAAAATTCTTGCATTTGCTATGCTAAAGTACCTCTGACGACGAAACACGTCGGCTAATTTACGTTTTCCGTTTGTCTTTATTCACTTATATATATATATATATATATATATATATATATATATATATATATATATATATATAAAGTGAAAAGCGGGTGGTACAGAAATATCGGATGCAAATACGTTCACGGAAATCTAGCAGCTTCCTGTTCACGCCGAGTACTGTTAATTAGAACTTCCACTGAATATTTATAAGCTATTCACGAACACAGTTAAAGGATATATTTTAAATTGACATTCACGGCTATTTCAGTCGTTGTGTTTCGTCATAATACATTCCTAAAAAATCAACCTAAATGTGCCTGATGAGGTAGGATCGGTTTTATCCTCAGACCTGTTTAAATTACAGGTAAGATAAATCGTTTTTTACGATAGTTTTCGAGAAAGGCAGGCCCTTCCCACTTTTTTGTTTGCTGCAATGTAGTCTTCCTGATGTCATCCTCCCGCAATTAGCTTTCTGCTTTAATAAATATCAAAGTCAAAACGGTGTTATTTACAGGATATTTAAGTAAAAGAGGCAGATGAAAGAAAGAAAATTCTGTCTGTTCAAAGGAGTGAAAGACAAAGTTAAAGAGAGGTTGTGAAGGGAATGAGTCAGAAAATTGAAGAAAGTGTTTGAAAGAGATATATATATATATATATATATATATATATAAAAGTAAAACAGAGAGAAAGTGAACGTGAGACAATCGGAAGTGGGAAAGTAAGTCAGTGACAGAGAAGGTGAGTAAGGGAAATAAAAATGAAATGAGATAGAAGGGAGAAAAAGGGGTGGAAAGCGAAAGACAGAGCAAAAGTATTTTGAGAGCGAGAGAGAGTGAGAGGGAAAGTAAGATAGTTAAAAGAGAAAGAATGATAGAAAGAATCATTAAGAGGGACTGAAAAGTGTGTGTGTGTGTGTGTGTGTGTGTGTGTGTTTGTGTGTGAAAAATGGCGAATGAAAGATGTGGCTGAAAGAGAGAAGGGTCAAAAGTAGAAATGAATATAAAAAGTGAAATATGAGATAGAAAGTGAAAGGATGCAAGAGAAAGAGTAAAAAAGAGCAAGTGTAAGAAACGAAAACAGAGTGAGAAAGTGAAGTGAGATAGCAAGAGAGGAATGAAAGAAAGAGTGAAAGAGAGAAGAAATAGAAAGTTTGTTATTGAGGCTTAGAGAGAATGAAAAAGAGAGAGGGAGTGAAATAGAGAGGGAAACAATGAGAGTGAATGAAAAATAGAGTAAGAGAAAGGTTAAAAGAAAGAGAGTGTTAAAATGAATCGACGTTAGAGGTTGAAAGAAAGACCTTGAGAAACATTGACGGAAAGATCGAAAGTGAGTTAAAATGCATCATTGATGTTGAAAGAGTGAGCGAGAGGAAACACGAGAGGTGAACGATGATGAAGATAGCGAATATAAAGTTCAGTGCACAAAATCAAACTTTTTGTCTGTATTTGTTGATTGAGAAATTCAGAAAAAGAACTTGTCAGCTTTCAATCTTTATTTTTATATTACAATTCGTTTTCTATTTTTCTTATTAAGAATTCGATTAACTTCGTCGAATGCTTTATATAGATCGATTGTTCTTTTTTTTCTTGCACGTTTTTTTTATCTCTATTTCTCCGTTGTTTCATTTACTGTCACCTTGTTTTCATTTAATTTAAATTTTTTTATTTCGTCATTTTTAGACTTGTCATCGACGTAATTTAATCTTAACTTGGCTTTTATAGTTTGCTCTGATCAATCATCTATTTTGTATGTTTTATCTGTTATTGATACAATTCTTTTCTTAGAAAAAAAATTGAAAAGGGTGGATGCTGTAAGATGTTTGACAAGATCTTTTTTTAAACCCTACAACCAATCCTTTCATTGTAACGTTGACGATTCAGATCCCACAAGCAAACGGGTCTCATTAACTATTACTCATATTTTATTGTTCTTTATCTGATCAATTTACACTGGTTTTCGGAGTTAATTTCATCAAATCATTTAAATGTGTAACGGATTTTGCGTGCAGCTGTGATAGCAAAGACTGTTTTTCAATTTATTTTTATTAACAATTGTTTGATAGCAAAATAAAATGAATGCGATTAACAAGTTTAGGAATGATCTGAGACTTCTCAAAAAACAGCACTGTGCAAACAGTTGTTGAACAGAAAGAAAAAAGATGGAAAGAAAAATTTAGAAGCAATATTTGCTGAATATCAAAAGTGTTATAGATTGTACAGATAACAGAATACAGAGACTATCGATAAAAAGTAGGATAATGGTGACTGATTTTTTTACAATATGTAATTGATCATACTGACTGAGACAATGGAGATTTTGTGATAATTATTCTGCGGTCAATAGAAGAGAAAAGTGTGATATATGATGAAGAGAATGGTGTTGTTATTGTTTGTGTACAGAATTTTACTGACAATACAACATATCTATCTACAATGCTTCTATCTTTGAAATTAAAAATACTGAACAGGTATCTTTGAAACTTAGCCATAGCAAAGGAACAGGTAAGGAAAATGGAAAAAACAAGTAAGATCAGTGGACGCATTCAATATTGTAGATGACCATAGATGAATAGCAACTCACTCATTTACTTAAATCTAATATTATAATGGCGGTAAAACAAACACACGTTTAGATTTCATTACTACAAAATTCCTAAATTTTCACCAATCTCAAGGAATTTTTACAATTTTAAAAAAGGTTTATATGATCCATTGTTAAAAACGCTGGACAAGTTTTTTTTTTTTTTTTTTATAAGCGTTTCACCCCGAGCAAGGCATGTCACTGCCACTACTGTGCAGGGGGCTACGTAGAGTGGAGAAAGGCTGGTTAAATATAGGAAATAACAGAGGGTGGGTGATAGGCGGGTGAGGATACCGAGAATGAGGGTTGGGTAAATGAGAGTGTTCTGAGAATAATTGGGAGTTAGTGTGATAGGAGGTGTCTATTGACCCTACATTTAAACACCTGGAGATTGTAACTGTCGGGAAAGCAGACTTGTGGAAGGGAGTTCCACAGGCGGGAAGCGCGAGAAAAGAAGCTGTTGTAGTAGAATTTACGGTTACATCTTATTTGTTTAATTGTAAAAGGGTGGGACCTAGTTGCTAATCTAGTATCTCGTGTAAATTCGTGCTTAGGCGGCACCAGTGATCTAAGCTCATCGGAGTTGTGTTCCTTAATACAGCTCCAGAAATACATACACTCTACTTACGATGCAGTATACTTACATTAGGAAATTAAGCTCTATAGTTATTAACAGTGCAAAAGTGGGCTACTGAATTTAGGAGAAGGTAGAATCTTGAATATGATCAAAGGTCTGGGACTTCCTTAACCTGCCGACACCAAGAATAGCAAATATTGTGCTCACCATGTGGTAAGGGATGTTAAGCGATTGATTAAAAATTAAATAGACAATTTCATTAGCACATGCCGTGTGAGTGTTGAAGATATTCTGCATAATAAACTTGACATGAAGAAGGTTTCTACTCGGTTTGCACCACCTCCTCCAATATCTGATCAAAATTGAATCAGGCTGAATGTGACGGGGAAATCTGACTTTTGAATTTCAATTGCACTAAAACCTTACCAATCACGATTGAGGTTTGCGATGTCAAAATTCTTCCTTGTTTATGGGTATATTAGAACGCAAATTAACAGCATAACTAAAGATCATTTATATATGATCGATTGGTAAAGATAATAGTAAAATGTTCGGCCCCTTATACAGCTCCATAATACCTGACCCAAATTCCTATGCATTATCTTTACAAAAGTAAGATATTACAAATAACAGAGTATTGCTGCCATATTTTTTTTAATCGTATCACCCCGAGCAAGGCAGTAACGCCACTGATGTGCGGGAGGCTACGTAATAGTGAAAAGATTGGAAAAGAGAAAGCCGGAAACCACATCCTAAACAGGGAACAAGGGATGAGCCTCATAACCTGTTCAATAGACCTGGGTGGAGTGTGAATCGGGTGATAGATAGATCTATCTACTCCAATTGAAAAAAAAAAAACAAAGTGAGAAGATTTGAAAAGAGAAAGCCGGAAACCACATCCTAGACAGGGAACAAGGGATGAGCCTTTTATCTAGTAGGAAACAGCGGGATCACCCTGTATAAACTCGAGTGTTTTAAAATAGTAACGAGGCCGTTTAAGTAATTAATGTTTTTACCTAATATCTTCTTAAAAGAAAACCAAATATAGGAAGCTTATAAGTATTCTATAGCTATTTCCCTGGAAAATGACAAGAACCATTATCTAGTTCTCCCAATTCAGAACTTGAGGGATAAGACTCCCATAACGGGTACAAAGATGCGAATCATCATAATACTTTTTGTATTCCCTTAGATATGATTGAAAACAATTCTGACGTATTCTTTCCAGTAGCTGCTGATACGTCAAACAGTTTCCCGTGAGGTCGATTCCCAATTACTTCAATCTTGAAAGGTCAATCGCTTAGTATCGTATATATCCTCATAATCTAGATTTCTTGAACATGAGTTCATCTTTGGGCTTGTATTTTGTGAACAAGAACGCAAAAAAAAAAACAGAAACTGAATGGAATATAAACCAAATAAAATAAATAGAAAAATTAAAATGATTCAAATAATATTATTAAAAAAAGAAACTAAGAAATAATAAGAACATTTTGAGAGGTCAATTCCTTTAATTTAATTTTCAGAAACGATACACACAAACCTCTCCGCAGGCGCCCATTTTTTGTATCTCTACGCAATATTTCCTCCCTTAGTATCTCCTCTACTCCCTGTTAAGCCATCCGTTTACATAAGATAATTAGAACGGTTACTTGCTGCTTCCTTCTTACCTTCAGTAGAACATATAATCACTAATATACACAAGACATCTTTCCTGATTTATATGTCCCGGATTTTCAATTGAATAATTGTTTTATTCTAAGTAAGAACTCATCGTTGTTATGCTATTCATCTGTAACGTAAATGCTCAACATTCAATGCAATTTAAGAAAACTGATATTAAAAGGCAGTTCAGTTTCTAATGACATTATTTCTATGTATCGCCGTTGGAAGAAATTTTATGCTTTTACAGTCCACCTTGCAGTTTCTGCATGATATTTTCTATATTCTATTATAGTTGAATAACAATACTGTGGCCACCTCGTTGAATCTCCTTCCAGTTAAACACAACTGACTTTGTATTTTGAAAGCAATGTTTTCCTAATTTAAAGATAGTTATTCTTTTCTAAATTTTGTGTATTAACTTGTTAAAAACATGCACTTTGGCATAAGTATATTATATTACAAGTAGACTGTATAGTGTTAGGCAAAAGATTAAGAAAATCAGTTGGCATAAATACCCCATGGTTGATATTTTCTATATGGATATTCAAAAACAGACAGATATCAAATGTTGAATGTTTATCAACGTCTTGAAAAAAATAGAAATTAAATTCAGCCTATCTGCCCGTTACATTTACCCCTACAAATATATCCGGACATTTAAAAAGAGCATAAAAACAATTATTCCAAATAGAATTTTTTTCTTGACACCATCACTAATATAATTCATAGTCACTATGACTCAAAGAAACCTTCACCATTTTGAGTTTGTAGTTAAATTTCCCTTGTAAGTTTGATTAATCGATATCAGCGTGAAAGAACATTTTCTATGAACATTTCCCTCCAAATATGTATCTGATGAAACATATATAATCAAAATGATATTCTTTTCTACAAATAAACTGATTTAATAGCCCAGTCAATGTCGAAGAATGAGAGGAAGTTGCTGAAAATAATCAAGATCAATTAGCGGGCAGAATTTTTTTTTTTTTTTTTTTAATCATATCACCCCGAGCAAGGCGGTAACGCCACTGATGTGCAGGGGGCTACGTAATACTGAAAAGATTGGAAAAGAGAAAGCCAGAAACCACATCCTAAACAGGGAACAAGGGATGAGCCTCTTAACCTGTTCAATAGACGTGGGTGGAGTGTGAACCGGGCGATAGATAGCTCTATCTACTCCAATTGAAAAAAAAAAGAAACCAAAGTGAGAAGATTGGAAAAGAGAAAGCCGGAAACCACATCCTAAACAGGGAACAAGGGATGAGCCTCTGAACCTGTTCAATAGACATGGGTGGAGTGTGAACCGGGCGATAGATAGATCTATCTACTCTATTGCAAAGGTTATTGAGATTAAGATGTGAAATTAGACGTGACAGTTGGTAGCGGAACTGGTTCAAAATGAAAATACAATAATCGCAAACCCCATAAGATATATGAGTAAAATATGCAATAAAAGGTTAATTGAACACCCCACACTTCATCAAAAGCAATAAAAATCAAAGGATGGTGAATAATAGAATATATGCGTAGAAATAATTAAAACCATTTAACCCTTAAACAAAGGATAAGTTAAATTAAAGTTTCCCTGGTAATAAATGGATAGCATTAATTGTCAATTAAAAAATTTCCCAAGGATACAGTCATCATTGAATCATGATTCGAATCAAAATGACTAACTGGCAAATCTGGTATTCGTGATGTTACTATTTACTAAGATCATTTCATTTCCTAGTGTATCTCTCGCCAAATAATGATGAAATAACTATCCGAAACCAGTGTTATGCCATTATGCATATTAGTCGAAGAGAAAAGTAACGAAAATAGGGACCGAATGAACAGCTCCTTTTGACATGTAATTCTTCAAAGAGGATTATTCACTAAAAGTATTAAATTTAGGAACCTATCATTGGTTTTATTAAAATTTCGTTTCATAATGTAAGAGTTAAAATATCATATGCATTATTTTTTTACATAATGAAAACGAACTTCAGCAGGAGGAATGCCGTTTAAAATCAATTAGCTTGTTTTAACCCGTTTGGTGTGCACAGTTAAAAGTTAAAAAGAGAACGAAACACGAACGTTTGTTTAATTTAAGTAAACAAACTGCTAATTACAACAATTGACCAAATAAAAATATGCAGTAATGATGTAATAATTATTCGACTTAGAACAAATAGCAACTCAACAATTGCTCAAATGATATACAGAGTTAAGCCTTCTGACAACATTGCACGAGAGCAACATATGCAGAAGTTCGTGTTTAACCGCGGTATTGGATTGTTTGATTTCAGTTACATGCGCTCGAAATTAGGTCTACTTCATAAGTTTCACATAATTCTGATCATAATCTACAATTATAGAATGGATGTCAATCTAGATACAGAAGATAAAACAGGAAAAAAGCATATTTAAATGAAGAAATAAAAGATATTGATTAATTAAAGAAGAAAGAAATCGTATACAAATTTTGTTCTACTAATAACCCATCTTCTTCTCATCAGATTAATATGAATACCTCATATATTTATCATTTATCTCTTACGACGGTTAGTCAAAGAAAAATGCCAATTCTAATTTAAAATTTCAAATCGCCATTGGAATTTAGAAAATTTAAGCTATCAAACATAAAAGCCCAGAATAAATAAGGTTAAATTGCCCTCCCTTTTTCTAATCATAATCATTTTTGAAATTTTTTACTCCTCTTAAAACACACCAAAAACGAATAATAATGATATGATTCCAGCATTTTGATGAGATTTATGAATGTTTATAGAAAAGCTGAACTTTATATAAGTACTGTAAGATGGCTCTACTGAGAATGGTAGTCCTAGAGAAAAAGTAGAAACTGAATTTAATGACAGGTGCCAAATTGACAGTTCACCTGCTGCAGTCAATTATAATAAGACTAAATAAGTTGAGGCTCTCGTTACGGCGGATAGAAGAATCCCCTTTGTAGAAATCTCTGAAAGTATTTAGGTAAGGCATTGTAGGTTCATAATTTGGTGACATTACATTTCTACTCAAATATTTGTTCAAAGTGAGTCCTTATAATTTTGACAGATTTAATGGAAGAGCACAGTTTGCTCGCTACCCAAAGTCGTTTAAAGTTGCATGACATAACCGCATCTTCCTGAAGGGGCTAATCAACACGAAGATGCCACAGAGCCTCATGCAGAGAAAGTCAAGTCATATTGTTAAATACGATACACAATTGCGCCACTATAAATTTTGAAGTCAGTTTTAATTATCAGTGTTAGACATCTACAAAATCTACAATACATGCAGACGAGAGATGAGCTTCTAAAACATAAAATGAACTTTTCAAACCTGCTTAAAATTTTAAGACGAAATGAAGAGGCTGCTGGAACATGACAAAGACGGCAACGAAGAGACTTCTGCGGAACAGATATACATGCTATTATTCAAAGCAGCATATCTGATGAGGCGTTTGTCTAATCTCCCATTCACAGCTTGACAGATTACATAGCAGTTTACTCAAGATTTTGATCATTTAGGTTCTAGTATAAATCCATTTTTGTAGGGACAAAACATTGCTACTCCCTCGCTAATACTTCGCCATTTCCATGACTAATGTTCTGTCCTGGTACAATACTTAGTTCTTCAATTTCAAATATACACAGCTTGAATCTACCATGTCACTTACCCAAGACTTACGCATTCACATTACCTTCGTACTCAAGTAGTTATGATAAATTGTTTACTCAGCTTCTTCTGCAGAATCTTGTGGAAGAGACTCTCGGTTTGAACCTATCAAAATCTACGGTCACGAGTTTTCTATACTTCGTATTCGGACAATATGCAGATTACTTTCTTTTTTACGTCTTTACTAAAAGTTCATTAAACATCCTTCTAATTGAATAGCTGGTGAACGTTTGATTAGGTGAATCACACTGAGAAAGAGGAAGACAATTTTTGATGGTGCCCTTTGGATTGCTGGAAAGTTTCTTGTCATATTGTTGAGCTTAATGTGATTCTACTATAAAAATCTTTTGTAAATAATAAAAAAAGCACGTATTATCTTTTTGATGCAACGTCACCTTAATTGTTGTTGCTGTGAATATCATGTTAAGCCTAATTTATGAATTAAACTTTATTGATTTAAGATGTATTAGTAAAAGAGGACATATAAGTATCGTTATATATAGACGTACTTTAAAAATATATATGGAAAGGATAGAATTTTCGGCAAACAGATACAAACGTGCCCTAAGTGTCAAAAAATGTTTTTCCTCTGACACGGGTTTTCGACTTCATTTGGCAATGCTTATAGTTTTAAAACTCAATCATCGTACTTGAAATAAAACTTAAACATATGAAAGTGGATTTATACAGTTTACACAGTTTCTTTGTTCTTGTTATTTGGCTACAAAATTAATGAACACTATTTAGTTATTAAATTGTTTATTTCCACTATTTATTATACTATTTGTTGGAATGGTTAGAAAATATAATTTAATTGCCAATTGATACAAACTTTATAGAAAGGTAAATAATAAAGCTTTCTTTAAAGTTGGTTCACATATTTTAATAATTTAGACAATTTTAATAAATTTGTGGAGATAAGATTTTCACATTTATTTCTTTATAAATTGGTAAAAATAATTACTACATTGGTTCTAACTGTATTAATTTTTCAAATATGATAAATATAAAATGATTATTTTAAATGAACAATCTAAATACATGTATAATCTACAGTTTATGTATACACAGTGTTTAATATACTTCGTAAATTTGCAAGAAAAGAAAATGAACAAATTCACTTCCCTCACTTTTTTTTAAATCATTTCACCCCAAGCAAGGAAATGCACTGCCACTATTGCGCATGGGGTTACATAGTGGAAAGTGCTGAGAAAGCGTTGTTAGTTATAGGAAATGCCGGAAGGAGGATGGTAGACGGATGAGAATACCGAAGATGATGGTTGGGTAGATGGGTAGATTGTTTGAAGGAATGGATGCGAGTTAGTGGAGATTTAGCTGTCGGGGAAGCAAGTATATGGTAGGGAATTCCACAGGCGGGAAGTGGTAGAAAAATAGCAGTTAGAGTAGAAATTGCGGTTATATTTTATCTGTTGCACTGTAAAAGGGTGAGACCTAGTTGCTAATCTAGTATCTCGTGCAAATTCATACCTAGGGGGAACCAGTAAACTATGTTCTTCAGGGCAGAATCCGTGAAAGTATTTATAGAAAAGGCACAGGGAAGCTACATCACGCCGGTGAGAGAATGACTGCAGCCGGGCTGCCAAGTCGGCATCGATCACATTACAGATTCTCCGTTGTATTTTGTCAAGGACCGCGAGCAGAATAACAGGGATGCCCGAAAAGATTTGGCAGCATTATTCAATACATGGACGGATGGTAGATTTATAGATGTGCAGGATGGACTCAGGCGGTAAAAACTTTCAGGCCATGCACAGAGAACCAACTTTCATAGCAGCAGATTTAGCAATGGATTCGATGTCCGCTGAGATTGTGAGGCTAAGGAGGCGTACCGTTTTACCCTCAGGGAGGCAGGCCTGTTCTATGCTAATGGGAGGTAGGAGCGACTGTCTATGATGGTTAATTGAGAGCAGCTTCTTTTTGGAAGCATTAACTTTTACGAGCCATTTCTTACTCCAGTCCACCACGCATTAGAGGTCATTTTCAAGCTCGGCAGCAATTTTTGATCTAGGCGAGAGTAAACTGTGGTGTCATCGGCGTACATGCCTACTTGGGATCTTATAGCATCGGCGAGATCGTTAATGTAGATCAAAATAAGCATTGGACAGTGGATAGAGCCTTCAGGGACACCCGCGTTCGTATAGTAGTTTTGGGGTCATGTCCGTTTAATACTACCTTCAATGTGCGATTAGAGATGAATGACTAGATTAGCTCAAACAAATGTCTAATTATACCATAGCACCGCAGTTTGCGTAGAAGGCCAGCATGCCAGACTCTGTCGAACGTTTGGGAAATATCCAAGGCAACGGTTCGAGCTTCACCATTCTTGTCGAGAGCCTGGTATATATACTCATTGATGGACGTTAGCATATCAGCAGTAGATCTAGTGAAGCAGAAACCATACTGTTTGCTCGAGAGGAGCGTGTGGGCTGTGAGATGCTGGACCACCTCGGCATTGATAATGGCTTCGAAAACTTTGCCAAAGATCGGAAGGAGGCTGATAGGGAGGTAATTAGCGGGGTCCGAGTGTTCTCCAGTATTCTTAAATATAGGAACTACAGAGGAAGACTTCCAATAGGCAGGAAAGCAGGAAGAAGATAGATAGGTGTTGTAGAGTTTAGAGATGACAGAGGAGAGTTCAGGGGCACATTTTTTCAGGACTATGATTGGGATTCCATCCCCTCTGCTCAAGTTTTGAGATTATGTTAGAGACCTGCGAGAAGGTAATGTGGACGTCATTCAGTTGAGCCTCAGTTCTAGGTGGGAAGTCTGGTGTAGGTACTCCAGACGAATCCAGTCTCGACTTGGTGGGGAATTTACGAGCAAAGCATTCAGTCTTGTCCGCTGAAGAGGTGAGGACCTCATATTCATTGATTAGTATTGAGGTTTTACTTTTGTTAAGCATGCTTTTGCAGAATCGCCAGTAGTCTTTGGCGCCGAATGCTATGCGTTGCTTCATTTTTTGATATAGATATATATATACGTTCTTCTATTTTTGTGTGTATGCATATATGTATGTATGCCTATTTGTGGCTTTTACAAAATGTTCTTGGCCTCACCATAAAGTCTTTAAAATTATGTTTGAGTATTTGTTTTTATTTGGGCAAGTTCGGCGTGGCAAAAAATGAAGCAACGAAATGCTATGCGTTGCTTCATTCTGACAGTAAACGACATTTTAGCTTCTTTGAGTATCTTTCTACACTTATTACGAGCTGAGGCGAAAAGGAGCCTGTTATGGTCTGACGCATGGCTTCGATAGAACCTGAAGAAATGATTCCGGTTGGCAATGGCGGCCGAGCAAGCGGGCAAGAACCAGGGAGAAGAATGGGATTTAAGCTGGCTCGGATGAAAGCATCGATGCCAGTCTTAATCCAAGAGAATATTTCGGATGCAGTCTTCGACGGGAAGGCTAAAAACTTTGTCCCAAGGAACGTCACACAGGTAGTCGCGGAACGAATCCCAGTCTGCTCTTTGGTAGCAGTAGGATATTCTGCTGGTCTGGGTTTTTTGGGTAGAGTGGGAGTGGAATGGGATGTTGACGAAAACTACGGCGTGGTCAGAGTTACCGAGAGGGACAGAGCTGCTTGGTAGTGCAAGGAGAAGGAAGTGAAGCAGAGGTTGAGTAGTGAGTCACTTCCGTTAGATTTATTAGAGAAACGCGTGGGGAAATCCACCACTTGCGCAAGAGATTGAGTGATTGAAAAATTCATGGTGTGGACACCAGCAAGGTCGGTGACAGAGTTTTCCATCCACTTGGTGTGGTGGGCGTTAAAGTCACCAAACACAATTATATGGGCAGATGGATGAGAAGAAATGGCCTTGTCGATATTGTTAGTGATGCTATCAAGTACCAAACAATCAGAGGAGGAAGGAAAGAGGTAGAAAAAGAAGATATAGCTATCCGAGCTTAGAAGTGAGAGACTGAAGCACATGAAAGAATGATCCAAGGATTCAAGAGATGGCACCCTAGCTAGAGGAGGGTGTTTGCTGACATAAACACCAAGCCCATGCATATGGACATTAGTCCTTCCTGAAGTGTGGAGGGTAACCAGGAAGGCAAATAGGGGATAGAAGGGTTAAGGTTAGTTTCCCATAGAGCTAAGATACCAGGTGAGTTAGTTTGAAAGAATGATTCTACGCTGTAAGATTTAATGCGGTACCTCATATGTTTGCGAAGGAGACGCAGACAAGTTTGGGCGTTTTCTGACTAGCTTGTTTAGTTTTGCTATTATTTTGCTTGTTTTCATAGTGCTTTACTTAGAGAGAGAGAGGTCTAGAGTAGAATGAGTTGGTCACTGTTTACAGCATGGGAAGGAAGGAGACTGATGCAGCCTACAGGATAATGTGGCCTTAAAGTTACCTACCGGATGTTCATACAGGGACGCCCGTCCATGCGCGATATGGCACTACAGGAACCCCGATATTATTTAGCTGTTGATCAGAGCAGCCTCTCAAGACGTTACGCAAGATTTCGGGCTCCTAACTACCAGTCGAAAGCAGAAATCAGGAAACAGCCAACCCGGTACCCACAGAATGAAGAAACGTTGCCACCATACTCAATAGCTGCAAAGTTCTTCCAGCTGAACCTACACTATGACCAAAGGAGAAGGGAAATGAACCGGGAACCCCTTCCTAAAGAAGAACCAAGGCAACCCCCTCTACTCCTGTTCAAAAGAAGAGGGTGGATCGTGATACCGGGTAATAGTAGGTGCTATCTATTCCAATTTAAAAAAAAAATCAATTACTAAGTTTTAACTTAGTATAAGTCGAGAGGACTCTTGAAAGCCAAAATAATTTACAGAACCTTGTCCTAAATGTACCGTAAAAGTAAGTAGCAAAATACTTAAATTAGAAAAACAAACCCAAAAGCAAAGACCGATCTAAATAACTTATCATGTGCAGAGAACATGAGCTGAAACGTGAGTGAAAATTTCGGAAGACAATAAGGCCAAAATACAATTTAACTCTTTTCTTTTCAGATACTGTAGGCGAGTCAACCGCCTGCTAAGTAGCTAGAACCTGGTGAAAGAGAGAGAGAGAGAGAGAGAGAGAGAGAGAGAGAGAGAGAGAGAGAAAGAGAGAGAGAGATGGAGGGAAAGAGAGTAAGAGAGAAGGTAAGAGAGACTATAGAGCATGCGTCCGATGGCCAGGGGCGGGGTAAAATGACCGATAGTCAAATAGAAGCTACCCTTAAAATTCTTGAATAGATCGACATTGCTAAGAAAATAAATAAATAAATAAACCACAACCCGTCTATATCGAGAGGATCCTTGAACGTCAAATTAATTTACAGAACCTTGTCTAAATGTACCGTAAAAGTAAGTGGCAAAATACTTAAATTAGTAACAATAAGAAAAAAAATCAACAGCAAAGACCGATCTAACTTACCATGTGCAGAGAACATGAGCTGAATATCCTTAGGTTTTATTCCAATTCTAATCATCGCTTTTTAGAACAACAAGCATTGCTGAAAGTGAAATTACATATTAAAAAATACAGGGTAGATGCGGAAGCAATGTGAAGTGCAATTTTGCGATGACTTGTGAAATGATTCGTTGTCTTGGTGAAAGATCACTTATTTTTTCTACATTTGTGGAGGTATTTGGCGATTTCTTCCTTTAAATTCACCAATAATGATAAATAATATTTGCTATTGATGATTCTTTCTTTTTCAAGGTAATCGATAAGCAAAATACATTATGCCTGCCAAAATACGAAGGTGAGAACCTTGCAACGCTGATGTCTGCATCTTTGGTCGCTTTGGACGGATTTTACCTGCTGCTCTTCCCCAGATGACAGCTGACATAATTCCGGAGTGAAGTAGTGGATCCATGTTTCATGGATTGTCACATATTTATGGAAAAACTCTTTCTTGTTGCGTTGAAACAGTTGCAAACAACGCTCTGAATTGCCAACGCGTTCTTGTTTTTGAACACCCAAAAAATTTTTGTGGATATTTGGAGTAATTTCCGCGACAATCCGATTATGGGCAAAATGTGCGTTCAGCATTATTTATGTCTGTACGACTGAGTTTAAATCAGCATAGCACCTCTTAACCGTTTGTTTCCGACTGAGAAGAGTCCCAGTAACACTTTGTTTGAACATTAATTTGAAATATTTAAATAACTGTAATTTGAAAAATAATAATCCGATTGAGCCCATATTTTGTCATGTGTCATCTGAAGGTTAACTCTTCATAACTCTTTTATATGGATTTTTTATTAGGAGTGCCATCTATATGACAACCCCGTGACTGTTGGGTTATTACAGGAAATAGTTATTCATTTTAGGTTAATGTTGGTTTATATGTCAACGGATTTTAAACATTACAAATTAACATTTCAAGCAGATTGTGGGATGTCAAGAAAAACGTTTATGCAAACTCTATTTTACATTGCAGAGACATTCTGACAACAGCATTTTCTTAGCTGGATAGAACTAGAGATTGGGTTTTTATTAAAATACAATAAATTGCACAAAACCAGTCTCTGTTTTAATACCATTAATAGTAATTGAAAACTATTATAAAATTCTAATAGAATTGTAAATGCAGGGATTTTCACTGTAAAAAAATTATTATATATGGTTAAAGTAACTTCCGAGGAGAAACCACGAGAACAACTATATTATCTTTAAAGAGAGATTATTACAAAACATTTTACAATCATAAAACATAATTCAACATGGGAAAATATAAGAATTACCCCTGCCTTCTTATTTACGATTAGAAAATAAAGAATGAACGATTATTCCTAATTGAAAACATAATTCAAAATACCACAATTTAGAATCAGGAAACAAAGCTTGCAGGCTTTACTATCTAGAGAAACGTGCGATAATATCATGCACAGATCAAAATATCTTATTAAATGTAAAATAAACACAAGTGATAAGACCGAAATTAGATTAAAAATTTATTCCTGGAATTTTTATGAAGAGGGGTAGTAAGTCTATCATGTATAGAGGCAGTAAGTCTTATTGACTTACTAAAATATGGAAATTCCAGTTCTGTTGACCGTTGAACGAGTCTGTTCATTTTCTTTATGTGGAAGTGTTGCACCTGCTGACATGTGTCGAAGGTTGGTGATCACTTACCCAGAAAAATGGTAGATGTTAAAGTATTAAATCTGTAGATAATGCAATTCAACACCGTTAACAGGATATGTGTAACAAACCACGTTTCTAACAGACTGATGAAGCGGTCAACTTGTGCAGTCGGAAACGTCTAGGAAATGTATTATAAATATTTAACACGTAGAAATAAATACCAAACATGTTTTTGGAGTGTCCTTAATTTCCACATTTTTAAAAAAGTTTGATGTTAAGGTTCCATCTTGGCGGAAACCTTTTGTAATTTTCAAGAAATACAAGTTTTCGAGGTCGGGCATTTTCTCCAAAGATTTTCAAGACCAGAAAATATATATGTGTGAAAAAATGAGTATGGAAGTTTCGTGACATTTTATCAATTTCTAATCTTTTTTTAATAATTTTATCAACATCTAATAATTTTTCATATATCTGTCTCTTTGAAAATATCTCGCTATTGACAATACAACATTTGTTTTTTTTTCTTGACAATATACCAATGTTAACATAACACATCATAGATTAAATATGCTTGAACATTCTCTTACTCTCTTCTGAAATATCTACGCACATATGTACAAGTTTATAAGTCATGATAATAGTCTACTGGTTTTCTTTGTATTTTCTTCATTTTTATACAGAAACACGATAGGTTTCCTTCATTTTTAGATACTACTTAAGTCCTACGTACTATTTGATCAAGGTTTTGCAGGTTAGAAAACTCTTCCGTTTCCTTAAAGGGGCAGACGCGGCATAAAATAATTCTGAAATTATCTATATGGTTAAGTGCTCAAATATGTCTGAAAACTCTGTTGGTATTAGAATTTTCTGATTAATGTACATCAGTCTAAAGACGCTCGTGCAGTTAGGGATATAAGAAAGTTTATGTTTGCAAAGACGAATGGGAAGGAAATAGCGTTCCTATACTTTCATGTAGTCTGCGCAAATTCGAGTACACGGCCAAAAATCTATCTATCTATCTATCTATCTATCTATCTATCTATCTATCTATCTATCTATCTATCTATCTATTCATATATATATATAACGATCTCTACTCCGATATCGAGTATTTTACGATGACAAAACATTTATCAGTAAAACTGATAAAAAAAATATCCATCTTGCCATCAAAACTTATCAAAACTCAACACTATATATATATATATATATATATATATATATATATATATATATGTCTTTTCAGTATCTAAGTATATTTGCTATGTTTCTATCTCTCTTCTTTCTCTCTCTCTATATATATATTATTTTGCTATTTATTATCTATCTGCTGATCTCACTCTCTCTATCTAAGTATCTTTCTATCCATCTCTCCCTTTATATATATATTTATATATACGTTCTTCTATTTTTGTGTGTATGCATATATGTATGTATGCCTATTTGTGGCTTTTACAAAATGTTCTTGGCCTCACCATAATGTCTTTAAAAATTATGTTTGAGTATTTCTTTTTTTTTAGGCAAGTTCGGTGTGGCAAAACATCTTTACTGACTATCATTTACGTGATCCTTGTCTTACCGATTAATTTTCTCTATCTAACTGTCGGTCTGTTTGTCTTTCCAAATTCATGTAAGCTTCTAATACTTTAAACTTATATAAAATGTCTGACTAAAAAAATATTGGCCATACCAGAAATATAGAGCTGGAAATTAGACCAAACTTCATCTAGTTGAAAAACATCTTCGCATCTACGGACTGTCCTCTTTATTCAGAATATTCTATTTGTCAAACAGTCTAACACTGTCAGTCAGGTAATATTTTTATTTTTTTAATTTATGCCGATTGAACACTTTGGAAAAATGGTAGACTAAACAGCAGTACCTACTCACCTACATTTTACGCATCGTTCATTCAGTACTGAATGTGAGCACTTTAGCTCCTGGAGTGTGTTCACATTTTGCATATAACACGCTAAAATATACTTTCCCCACACCGAGCGCTAATAGCTAGTTAAAATCACCGATTGATGTCAATTTGGTCGGGTTTCAATTGGCTAGAAGCAATCAGTTGTCTAACCGTACTGATGAGCAGGGCTTTCAAACGGATATATATATATATATATATATATATATATATATATATATATATATATATATGCGTGTGTACACATCGTTGTACATTCAAGTTTCAGGGCCATATCATCTGAAGTCTGATAATTGCTTTGGAAATCCCAAAACTGTCGGATATTCGTCATTTTGCATTTAAGTATGTGCTGCAACCAAGTAAAACAATGTAGAATATTAACAAATAAAATAAAAATGTCCTCAATTAAAGAGAGTGAGTGAGTGAGTGAGTGAGTGAGTGAGTGAGTGACAGTTTGATGGTCGCTTTAGGTTTGAAACTTAGTCAAATTTTGTGTTAATTTCCTTGTTCATTGTGTTTAAATCTGCAATGCTGCCCTCACCAATTAAGTAATATTCGTAAAATACACCTCACACATATACACACAACCACACACAAAGTAAACACACACACACACACACACACACACACACACACACACACACATATATATATATATATATATATATATATATGAACTTTTTCTGGAGTAGCAAAGGCCCAGAAGAGCCTCATCATTCTGGAGTAGGATTTGCTATCAAATCCAACCTTGCTAAGTCATTAACAACCTTTGAAAAATTTTCGGATCGCCTAATGACATTAACACTCAATCTAAAATGCGATACCCGTGTCGTATTAATTAGTTGTTATGCTCCCACGTTAGACAGACCAGAGCCGGAGAAAAATGAATTTTACCAACACCTGAGAGGAATTGTTGCGAATGTGAGACACAAGGACAAACTTGTATTAATGGGTGATTTTAATGCTCGTGTGGGTGTGGATAGCGCATCATGTGGTGGTGTTCTGGGTCATCATGGTGTTGGTCGTATGAATGATAATGGTCTTCATTTGTTGTCACTTTGTAGGGAGTTTAACCTGTGTATTAGAAACAAGGCATTCCAACAGAAAAACTCCCACAAGACTACATGGATGCACCCTCGTTCAAGGGATTGGTACTTGATTTACTACATCATCACCATTAAAGACTTTCATATCACTCGTTCATTTCATACAAGTTGCTATCTTTTCGACCATGCATTGCTCCGAAGCAAAACAACGTTGCATTTACAACACAGACGAATGAAACGATCCTCTGTCCCCAAACAAATTAACGTCCTTCCATTAAAAAGCACCGGTCAACACTCGGCACTGTCGGCCCACCTTCATCATTCATTCGATTCTGTTGAAATAACTGATGATATTGTCTCTTCATGGAAATCATTACGTGACGTAATTCATACATCTGCATTGGAAGTTCTGGCTTTACCTATTCGTAAGAATGAGGACTGGTTTGATGATCAAAATGTTGAGGCACAGGATTTGATCAACGAGATGCACAAGGCTCACAAAATCTGGATTGAGGATAAGAACTCCACATTAAAGAAGAAAGAGTACAATGCATGCAAAAGCAAGGCCCAGAAAACACTACGGCAGATGAATGAGGCATGGTGGTCGTCACATGCCAAATCAGTGCAAGAAGCATTTGATAGGAAGGAATCGAAAGCCTTTTATAAAGGTATTAAGAAAGTTTTTGGGCCACATGAATCTGGTGTTTCTCCCATATTTGCAAATGATGGCACATTGCTGACTGACAGAGCCGATATTTTGAATCGCTTCTACAACTGACGAAGAAATAATTTCATCTATCACTGAGCGACCTGAAATTCCTGAACTCTCTTTCCTTCCGGAAATACATGAGGTTTTTGTTGCTATTAAGCAAATTTCTTCAGGCAAAAAATCTGGGAAAGACGCCTTACCTCCTGAGGTTTTTAAGAACGGTGGTCAGAAACTGGTGAAGAAGCTGCATAATCTCTTTGTGAAGATCTGGCTAACTGGAAATGTCCCTCAGGATTTCAAAGATGCACTAATACAACACCTGTATAAAAACAAAGGTAATAGGAACATCTGTGACAACCATCGTGGCATCTCACTTTTATCAATTTCAGGGAAGATCCTGGCAAGGCTTATTCTCAACAGAATAATCAAACACCTTGTTGACGATATCTACCCCGAATCTCAGTGCGGTTTCCGTGCTGGTCGAGGTACTGTCGATATGATCTTTTCCCTCCGCCAGGTTGCTGAGAATGTCCGAGAGAAGAACGAAGAGCTGTATATGGTTTTCATTGACCTTAAAAAGGCCTTTGACCCAGTCAACCGTACAGCTCTCTGGAAGGTTTTCAAAAAGCTGGGAATATCCGACAACATGCTGAATGTAATCACGTCTTTTCATGATGGAATGAAGGCATGTGTTGTTTCAAATGGGGAGTCTTCAGAACCTTTCATTGTGACAAATGGTACCAAACAGGGTTGCGTAAGTGCACCTGTGCTGTTTGCTTTGTTCTTTTTAGTTATGCTGAAGTATGCTTTTGCTGATATTGGTACAGGCGTAGAATTCAAATTGGTGGTCTCTTTAACCAGCAGCGTTTCAAAGCTAAGATCCTCATTCGACAAACTATCATTAGGGATCTTATGTTTGCAGATGACATGCACTCTGTGCAACCTCTCAGGAGGAAGCGCAATTGCTTGTAGATAGGTTTTCCGCTGCTTGCAAGGCTTTTGGTCTGACAATCAGCATCAAGAAAACAGAGGTGATTCACCAACTTCGCTTCACACCAAAACAAGTTCTGGGTGTAAAGCAGCGGCCACCAGTATACAGCTTTCCCGATATACCAATCCGAGTAGATGGTAAAGATCTGAAATATGTGAAAATCTTTACCTATCTTGGAATTAAGATTAATTGGAATGCTTCACTTGATGATGAAATCATTAATCGAATTGCGAAACCAACTAGTGCTTTTGGGAAACTGCGCCATTGGTTATGGGATTACAGGGGGATTAGCCTAAGGACTAATGTACTTGTGTATAAAGCAGTTGTCTTAACGACGCTACTTTATGGATCGGAATCATGGACAGTCTATCATAATCACATCCATAAGTTGATATTTTCCACAAAAATTGCCTTAGAACAAGTTGTGGTTTCACCCTAAACAATCGGATGTCTAATGCGGACCTATTCACGCGCTGCGGTATTAGCGGAATTGAGAGCTTTTTGATGCAATCACAGCTGCTTTGGGCAGGACATGTCTTACGTATGGAAGATGACCGGATACCAAAGCAAGTGTTGTACGGCGAGCTCAGCAGTGGACGGCGGAATGTGGGTAGACCTCTGCTTCGCTTTAAGGATAGGCTAAAAATGAATTTGACATGTACAGATATTCCTCACCGTGATTTTGAAAGAATTGCCACTCAACGAATTAAATAAAGATCTGCCTGCCAGAGGGGCATCAAGCAGTTCTCTGAGACTGAGATTGACCAACTGCACCTAAGACGTGAGAGAAGCAAAGCATCTGCAAGTGTCCCAGCCGATCATTCGTGCAATCTCCCTTCTTGCCTCCATTGTGGACTTGTTTGTAAATCTCTTGCAGGACTCAAATGCCATTTGCGATTGAGTAAGTGCAGGCATGCTACATCGAATTAAACAGTTGTCTAGACCTCATACGTCGAAGTCGACGGGAGAGCCCATCATATATATATGATCTGGTGCGTATTGGACCACTAAACCGCGAATGATACCATAGTCTAAACGAAGTCAAATCACGCCAATATAATACAATTTTCGATTCTATGCAAATAACCATCTTTGCTCTGAAATGTATCATAATGTCAACAAATAAAAACTATGTTACAAAAACTCCCGAAGATTAACTAAATAGTTTAAAAGCCGACATATTGAAATTATTTATTTGAAAATTATTTTTAATCGGTATTCGTATTTGAGTAGATATTCTGTTTTTAATCAAACAGTATATTTATTGCTGCTGGTCTGATTATTTACGATAAATTTTGTTACGAATGACACACAAGCACACACACACACTCACTCACACACACAAACATATATATATATATATATATATATATATATATATATACAAGGTGCGATGGATTGCACATAAATGAAAATAACAATAACCTCACATATTGAAATATATTTACCATAAGTACACAGCAAATATCTTGAAATACAAATCAATAAAAGTATTCCATAAAATTGCAATTGGCTTCAATGACGGATTCTAAACGTCTCCGTAATCTCCTGCAACCTTTTTTGGACAGTTTCCTTGACTAATTTAGTGGTTGCTCCAATAATCCTTGTCTTCAGGTCATCTTTGGTGTTACAATGAATTTTGTTGCTCTTCTGTTAAATTTTGCCCCACACAGTTAAGGAGGTTGCAGTTTGGGGATTTAGATATTCAGATGTAAGGGCTGATGCAGTTGCAGATATTGTTTGACAGCCTTGACTGGGTTCTCTTGCTTGTCTGGCATTATGAATTGTCCTGCTGACAAACATAGGGTATTCTAGAAGCCACCCACTTATGCCCAGTGCAGCATTATCTACTTAAAGTAGTTTTTTAGAGTGCGAAGCCCCTTGGGAAAATTAATGGAAGTATGAGATTGCCATCGCTAGTGATCAATAATTACAACTTAATAATCACTATTACACTCATGCAGCTCTTTTCAAATCCTATGCATGGTCCCTAGACTTAAACTGAACCTATCTGAGATGTTCATATTGGAGTTTTCGATGTGAGTACCAAAGGGTACTGCTTGTCGTTTCTTTATATCTGGTGTAGTGAGTTGCGTCATATGTGCTCATATTACGCAGATTGTGCGAAACTGAACCTACTTTACGGTGTAGTCGACAAAATTCAAAACAAATTTCGTTCATGCAATAAATTAAAATATAAGTTAGCTACGATTTACCTATTGAAACTTGTATATACATTTATATACAAAATAAGTGCAGGCTAAAAATACTCTCAAATCACATACAAAAGAAAAAGCATCAAACAAAATAACAATAACATGTAAACTATAAGAAAGAACGATAGATTACAACACCGAAAAAATTAAACCAGAGAAGAATGTAATTATAATCACAATTCCAGAAATCATTTATTTCTCAGCACTGAGTTAACATCTTTCTTTTCAAATAAAAATTAATAATCCGCTACATGTTTCCCCAACGGGAAACAATAACTCCTAACCTTCGAAGTGACACAATAAAACATAACCTAATTATAATAAAATATATTTCCATTACCAAACTTCATTAAAATATTCGTAATAATTCAATGTGGAAAAGATATAATTAAATTAACATAAATTAATGCAGGTCATGAATCGACTAAATAATTAAACAAAAAAAATCAGTATTGTTGTCATTTCATTAGTCTACACTGGCTTAGATACAGATTGCATGTTACGAATTACATTTACTTTGATTTTAAGTTCTTGTTCTTATAATCGCATCGCCCCAAGCAAGGCATTATACTGATACTGTTGTTCAGGGGGTTACATGGGAAGAAAGTAATGAGAAGGGACAGAATAAAAGGGGTATCAGGAAGCGGGTAGGAGAGGGATGAGAATACTGCAGAAATAAAATGAGAGCATGAAAGAGAGGATGCAAGTTAGTGAGATAGGTGATGACAATTGACTTAACATTTAAATTCTTGAAGATTGTAGCTGTCGGGGAAGTAAGTAAATGGAAGGGAATACCACAGTCGGGAAATGCGAGGAAATAAGCTGATGGAGTAGAATTTGTGTTTACATCTTATTTGTTTCGCAGTAAAACTGTGGTGCCTATTTGCTAATGTTGTGGCTCGAATAAATTCGTATATAGGGGGAACCAGTGAGCAAAGTTTATCAGAGCAGAAGTCGTGAAAGAACTTGTAGAAGAGACACAGGGAAGCCACACTGCGCCTGTGAGAAAGTGATTGTATCCGAACTGCCATGTCGGGATCGATCACATTTCAGATTTCCCGTTGAATTACTGATGTTTGTAACCTCTTCTCCCCATCTTATTTGTTTTAGTTTTCCTATCCGATTAAATCTCTTCCGCTTCATAGCCCTCTATTCTTATGCATGAAGATTCACAATTCATGATAATTACTATTGGCTCTGTTTCTAGATAAACGATTCCGGCAAACGTAAAGTCGTATGACTGCATTTCATGCTGTCTGAATAGTATATTGTTCTTCAGTAAGGTTTTGTAAGGAAAATTTTTTTTTCAGGTATGAAGATATCCGGCTGACAGCAGAGTGAACTGTAACAGAAGCTAAATACTAAGGCTTAAGAGAGGGTGGCTATTTTAGCTATTTTGTGGCTAGGATTTAGACCAAACATTCCAAGTGGAACGTCTCGATGCCATGACAAGACATTTCGATCAACATTTTTAACAGTTTAGGTGGAATACTTGTCTTTGTTACAAGTACGCTGTTTTAATTCTTAGATATTTGTCTCATTTATGGAGGCACTTAACAAAAATTAAATGATTTAACTAGGTGTACTGGATTTAATAGATAGATAGATAGATAGATAGATAGATAGATAGATAGATAGATAGATAGATAGATAGATTGGAATAGATATAATATATACTTACCTAGACAAATGTTTCAGCTCAAGGCTTCCTCAGAAAAAATTTAGGCAAAATATCAAACAATTATCGACTCGTTAATAATATTGGCATATTAGCTCAGTTAAGAACAGTGTCAGGAAAAGTACATTTGCCTTTGCTTAGTTTTGTTGATTTGTGCCAAATAGTCCTAAACCTTCTCACTTCAGTAAACCTTTAGTGCTCGTCTGCATTTTGCAGACAATTTAGCTTAATTCAATATATATATATAAGAAAAAATTTAGGCAGACACGTTATTTCATGGCAAATCGGTGGTATGGGCCTATTTCAGGCGAACCATCATCAGCTTCCGTCTTTATTGCACAGAAGACTTTACACGAATAAAATTCACAAACAATTGTACTCGAATAAAATTCATAAACAAATTTACACGAAGGAAATTCTCAAACAAATAGAGTTATACTACCACTGCGTGTACAGGATACTCCTTTGGATTCTTCTATATCTACAACGCATGTTTATATATATATATATATATATATATATATATATATATATATATATATATATATATATATATATATATATATATATGTATATATATATGTATATATATATAATTTATCATTATTATTGTAATCATTATTTTCTTATAAGCTTTAAAGTTATTACAGTCGAAAATCATAATTTAAAATTGATCACCCTTTGTTTATTAAACGGTGCATATTGATTCTACCTAAATTGCTTCGAAAGGTCCCAGTAAAGACCCCCCTATGTTTAACAAATTTTTGATAACATAATGTTTAGCCAATGTTCTATTTCTAAGATACGATACTGTTATATATATATATATATATATATATATATATATATATATATATATATGTCCAGCCAAATACAGTCATGTTTTGTGTATCACAGCTCATCAGTACGACAACATCCTATTGCATCTTACCAGGATTGATATATTTCGTCAGCTACTATTTGGACAACAATAGCTGACGAAACCCTTCGTAAAATACGCCTAGAAGAATTACGAAAAACAATACAAATAAGAGGATACCCCACTGCAATAGTAAAAAAGAGTTTCCTTTAGAATCCCTCCTGAATAAAATAAAACATAAAAAAACATGTAAAGGAAGAAAACATTCTAGCATACACTTCCACACACAACAAAAACAATCCAGAATTATTCACAAAGATCAAAACACACATGGAATTACTCATCGTCACAAATATCATCATGGGCATTTAATGTATCATAATATATATATATATATATATATATATATATATATATATATATATATATATTATATTTCGGAACGTAATATAATTAATGTGATACTACGAATTAACCTCTTAATGGTAATTACTTGGTAGAAAATGTCATATATATGATATGCATATCTAATTAATTCCAGGACATCTGGAGTGTGTTCATGGTAGGGTTCACGTGTGTAGCAAATCTCATTAGACTAGCAAAACCATTTTTAAAATATGCTCTGTGATATAAAATTATAGAGCTGTTTGATTAATGGTGATTCTTGGATTAAGTGCATTGTCATGGGTGAAGTTTTGGTGACGTTTGTCTGCAGAAAAAATGATATATTATCACATACTTTGGAATATTTCATTCTGCGATTAATGAATCAAACAAATGATGCATTTTTGCTGAATTTATGGTGTCATATACCCCGTTGTTGGCTCTTTCAACCTTATCAGAATATAAGTTAAATGCGCCTTTGTCAAAACAATGATCTTGCTCGTGATTATTGTGACGCATCTACACACTGCACTGAATTCCGTTGGCAACGTGAACACTTTCGTGTTTTTAAATCTGAATGGCATGATTAATCTCTTCTTAATATTTGGACCGATATGTGTTTAGGCTCGGTGCTATTAGATTATAACAATTAAGTGAATAAATTGATGACAATTTTAAAAGACGCCGATAAGTTTATAAAAATTGTTTCCACGTGACAAATTCAACGTCACTGAGTTAAAATTCTAAAAGTGGTTGCCCAATTAGTAAAAACCAGGATCTTTTGTATTAGCATGTATGACACAGTCAGGTCTTTTAGTTCTGTACGTTGCCGGTCATATGTCTTACTAAATATCCACAAAGGCAATGTTCTAAAGGGCCTATTTTGACTAGGATGGGCTCAATGCAGAAGAAATTTTAATATTAAAACTGTATTTTGAGATGTACATCCTTCATAGCAAAAATATTTGCATAAGCCATCTTTATGCCAAAGTTTTGTTTTTTTTATTTTGACAATAAAGTTTGTGTTCGTTGTTATTAGCAATATATTATTTTGGCTTCCATTTACAACGATTAATATACATGCAATCTATTGTATAGCAGTCTTTTGTCTCTCATGCACCAGTTTGGAGTTTGTATACGTCGAGTTTAAGTGATTTTTGCGCAATTAGTGCTGACGACTTAATGTACAGACAAATTGAATGGATCCCCAATATTTTTGTTGATTTTATAACAGGATTTGCTTGCCTAATTTGAAACTCTTTTGTGCAGTTTTTTTTTTTTTTAATCATTTCACCCCGAGCAAGGCAGAAATGCCACTGATGTGCAGGGGGTTACATAAATGTAGAAAGATTAATTAGAAAAGAGTGAGGAGTACAAGCTAGTTAGAAAGGAACAATAGAAAGCTGAGAAAGCAGGTGCAATGACAGATACATGGGCGGAGAGAACGTGAAGATTATACAGAGGAGGGGAGAGAGCTAGAGTCCAGTGGTTAGTAGGTGAGTATTAACTTTGCTTTTAAATTTCTGGAGGTCGTAGCCGTCAGGAAAGCAAGAATACGGGAGTGAGTTCCACAGGCGGGAAGTGCGAGAGAGGAAGCTGCAGGAGTAGAATTGTTGTCTGCGTTTGGCTAACCTGACTGTGAATGGGTGGGACCCAGTTGCCAGTCTGGTTGCACGGGTAAACACCTGTTGAGGAGGCATCAGTGACTTAAGCTCATCCGAGCAGAAGCCATGAAAGTCTTTATAGAAGAGACAGAGGGAGGCCACATTTCGACGATGGGAAAGTGGCTGCAGACGAGTCGCCAGATCAGTACCTATCACATTACAGTCTCTCCTTTGGAGCTTGTCAAGAACACTGAGGAGAACGGCAGGGGCACCTGACCATAAATGGCAGCAGTACTCCATGCACGAACGGATGGTTGACTTGTATATATGCAGGATGGATTCAGTTGGAAAAAAACATCCTGGATCGACATAGTGACCGAATCTTCTTAGCAGTAGATTTTGCTATGGATTCAATATAGTGCTTCCATTTGAGATCCGAGGACAGGGTAAGTCCGAGGAGGCGTAGTGTATTACTCTCCGGGAAAATCATCTGGTCCATGCTTATGGGAGGCAGAAGAGGTTGCCTGTAATGGTTGACAGACAACAGCTTGGTCTTAGAGGAATTGAAGTTGACAAGCCACTTCTTGCCCCAGTTCACCACAGAGTGTAGATCCCGCTCAAGGTCAGCAGCGAGATTATGTCTGTCCGCCACGACAGGTTTCTTACTGGAGCGGGAGTATATTGTAGTGTCATCTGCGTAGATGCCTACTTGGGACTTGATCTCATCTGGGAGGTCGTTGATGAAAATAAGGAAGAGCGTTGGGACCAGGATAGAGCCTTGTGGGACACCAGCATTCGTGCTGTAGGACGAAGAGGCACGCCCATTCAGAACCACCTTCATTTTGCGGTTATTTAAGAAAGATTGGATTAGGTCAAGCAGGCGACCGGTAATACCATAACCGCGTAGTTTGCATAGGAGGCCAGGGTGCCAAACCCTGTCGAAATCCTTGGAGATATCCAGAGCAACCTCGCGAGCCTCATCAGACTCATCAAGGGCCTGTAGCATGTACTCCGTTACAGTTGTTAGCAGGTCGGCTGTGGACCTGTCAAATCGGAATCCATATTGCCTGTCGGAGAACTGTTTGTGGGCGGTGAGATGATGAACTATTTCAGCATTGATTATAGCCTCGAACACTTTCCCGAATATTGGTAGAAGACTGATAGGGCGATAGTTGGATGGGTCCGAGGATTCACCACAGTTCTTAAAGACAGGAACGACTGAGGAGAATTTCCAGCATGCAGGAAAGCAGGAAGCAGAAAGGCAGTAGTTAAACAGTTTAGAGAGGACAGGGGAAAGTTCAGGGGCACACCTCTTAAGGACTATCACCGGGATTCCATCGTCTCCACACGCCTTATGGAGGTCGAGTTTTGAAATTACTCTGGATATTATTGTCGGGGTAATATATACGTCGTGCAGTTTGGCCTCAGTTCTAATAGGGAAGTCGGGTGGGTGCACTCCGAATGAGTCGAATGTGGAGTTGGATGAGAATCTGCGGGCAAAGCACTCAGCTTTCTCCGCAGATGACGCGAGAACATCAAATCCATGGATTAAAGGAGGTATTGAGGATTTCCTATTGTTGAGCACTCGTTTACAAATCCTCCAATAGTCCTTGGAGCCGAACTTGTGGTCAGCTATGTGCTGTCGCATTCTCTCAGCAAACAACTGTTTGGCGTCATTTAGGGTTCTCTTGCACTCACTGCGAGCAGATGTGAACAGGCGCCTATTGTGATCAGTTGGTTGTCTCCGGAATAGACGGAAGTAATGGTTCCTGTGGGCAATGGCGGCTGAGCAGGCCGGAGAGAACCACGAAGAGGAATGAGGTTTTAAGCAATACTTCCTGGTGGGTATGAAGGCATCAATGCTAGCTTTCACCTATGACGAGACCTCAGAGGCACAGTCATCAACTGATAGGTCAAACACTTTTCCCCAAGGGACGTCGCAGAGGAAATCGCGAAAGGCATCCCAGTCAGCTTTTTGGTAGAGGTAGGAGGTTCTATAAGTAGGGGGATCCTGGGGGGAGTGAGATTGGAAAGAAATACTGAGGGAGACTACAGCGTGGTCGGAGTTGCCGAGAGGGCAAAGCTGCGAGATTTGACAGGCGTCGGGCGCAGAGGTGAAGCATATATCTAGCAGTGAGGAATGACCCGAGGGTGTGCTTGGGAAGCGAGTGGGGAAGTCCACCACTTGCGTAAGGGATTGGGAAATAGCAAAGTTCATGGCGTGAATGCCCGCCGAATCAGTAACAGCGTTTTCAAGCCACTCAGAGTGATGGGCATTAAGGTCTCCAAATACAAATATGTGGGCAAATGGGTGATAGGAAATAGCCTTATCTATGTCGTCGGCAATGCTATCTAGTAGGGAGCAGTCAGGAGAGGAGGGAGAACGGTAAAGGAAGAATAGGTAGCTAACCGAACTGAGGAGAGACAAGTGGAGACATATGTATTGGTGGTCAGTAGATTCGAGTGAAGTCACCCTAGTTATGGGGAGGTGTTCGCTGACATAAACACCCAGCCCATGCATGTGGACAGTGGAATCCTTCCTTAAAAGGGGAAGATAACCAGGCATGAAGAGGTCAGAGGAGGGAATAGCTGAGTTGAGGTTAGTTTCGCAGAGCGCGAGGATGTCAGGGGACTTTTCATGCAGGAACGCTTCTACACTAGCAAAGTTAGTACGAATGCCTCGGATATTAGTGAAGGAGAGGTTAATGGGCTTAGGTGGTTTGGATTTAACTGGTTTAGGGTCATTTCTGATATGTTTCGTCATGTTTTTTGTATATAGAAAGGGACCTAGGGTAGAGGACACAGGCGGTCATTACCCACGATCTGTGCTGGGAGGGAGACTGGCTAGGGCTGCAACAAGGTGTGGCCTCTGGGTTGCCCACAGAAAGCGCTTGCAGGGACACCTATCCATGCGCGACATGGCACTACAAGAACCCCGATATTATACAACTGTTGATCAGAGCAGCCGCTCTTGACGCTACGCAAGAGTTAGGGCTCCTAACTACCAGTCGGAAGCAGCAACCAGGAAACTGCCAACCCGGTACCCTCACAGTGATGAGCCATTGCCACCAACCGGCCAGATCGCAGGAAACTCACGGAAGCACCAGTACCGAGGTCTGAAGAGAGAAAAGAGAAAACCGGAAACCACATCCTAAACAGGAAACAAGGAACGAGACTCTACTCCAGTTCAATAGACGTGGGAGGAGTATAGACCGGGCGATAGTGTGACCTATCTACTCCTATTAAAAAAAAACAAACAAACGAACACGAACAACCTTTGAAAAAACACAAACTTACAAAAGTGGAGTTAACTAAGTTTTAACTTAGTTAAAGTCCAAATGAACTCCAAAAAGGCGAAAAAAACAAAACACAGTCATATATAAAAAACAAAAAAAACAAACGAAAAATACCTCACAGTTTAACACAGGAAATTTGAATTAAAGATTCATTCTTCAATTCTTGCTTTTCCCAAAAATCAACATCGAGTTAAGCTGCTAAGTAAATTCCCATTCAAAGAACATCACACGGCATGGAGGTGTAATGGCTGCTGATACCTTGGCCAAAGTAGCTTCGCATAACAGAATAAAAATTTCAAACTTTTTCTTTCCTCCCAAATGAAGCATGAACACCAAAAAGGGAAAAAAAAACAAAACACAGATATATATAAGAAAACAAAACAAACAAACGAAAAATACCTCACAGTTTAACACAGGAAATTTGAATTAAAGATTCATTCTTCAATTCTTGCTTTTCCCAAAAATCAACATCGAGATAAGCTGCTAAGTAAATTCCCATTCAAAGAACATCACATGGCATGGAGTTGTGCTTTGACAATATTTTTTGTATTTTTGGCAATAACTCATGGAAATATGAGGAACGATTTCCTGCATTAAAATTTATTTGTGAAATATGGAATTTCGCATTATTTTATGTAATGATACACAAGGTAACTTCGGATTATACAATTTTTTTGTAGAGCAAGTTTATTTCTGCAAGATTGTAGTTATGCTGGGGTTCATCTCATACCAAACATTGAGTTTATTACGAAGAGTTTGAGTGGACATAAATGTCCACTTGCATTTGCAAACTAGCACTCATACAAAAATTGCACATTTTAACAGTACCAAGTTGTCCCGTCCAGAAAGATGTCCCTTATATTTGTTGTTACCGTTAACTAGCGAGGCTAGCTCTAGATGTGTTTTGCAAATCGCCCAAAATGTGCACCTTTAATACTTTACTGCAAATTCCACACCATGTTGTTTCACCTAAACTTAGGCAGAATACAATCCGCACATTACTTGTGCCGACCCAACCCCATACTTTCAGTTCAGTTATCTATAATTACAAATGTCAGTTTGATGCTGAATATATATGGTCTGAACTCAGGAGACCAGGAATGATCAGCACGTGCTAATATCAGTTGGGAACAGAGAGAAAATTTACACAAGATTGGGAATACCTCTAGTTCTGTTATTTAAAAACACATAAAATTAATCCAATGTGCTGCAACATTATCCAGAACTTTTCCTCATAATAAGCAAAATGGATTTAAGTTTTTATTTGATAATTCTTGAGTCTATTTATATATCTATAATTTTTAATCGTTTCACCACAAGCAAGGCAGTACTGCTACTGATGCGCAGAGAGCAATATGAGAGGAGAATGTATGGTTGCATAGGAGGAGAGCGAAGAGATAAAGAAACCGAAGAGAAACCGGTTATAGGGGGTGTCAGAGAATGGGGAAGAGACGGATGAAAATACTAGTGTTAAGAGAGTTGCGTGAGAGTAGAGTGAAGAAGGGAAATGAACAAGATACAGTGGGTGTTGCTGAAAGGACAAGAGAATTATGGGAATCTAGGAAATAAGAGGTGGCAATAGAAGTTGCAGTTAAACTCTTGGAGATTGTATCTACAAGGAAAGCAACTATACGGAAAGGAGTTAGAAAGAAACTGATAAACTAGAAGCGATGGCTGTATTTGGTAGTTTTTATTTTAAAAGGCTATCCAGACTTGTTGCCAGTCTGGATACTCGAGTAAATTATTGTAGAGGGAGTAACAGGTAGCTAAGCTCGTCTGATCAAAAACAATGAAAATGTTTGTAGAAGACACAGAACGAAGCCACACACCGTTGCTGGGAAAGTGGCTGCGATCGAGCTGTCAGGTCGAGATCGATTCTTTTTTTTCTCCTGTCGAGAACCCTGCTATGAAAAGCAGATATGACAACAGAATTTAATGCATGGGCGGATAGTTGATTTATATATGTGCATGATGGATTCAGGCGAAAAAAAATTTCTGGTCCGACACAGAAACCCTAAATTTCTAGCAGTAGATTTAGCTATGGATTCAATGAAGTCGTTCCATTTGAAGTCGGCTGAGAGTGAGAGGCAGATTAGGCGCAGTGTATTGCTTTCGGAGATACTAGCTTACTCTATGTTGATAGGAGACGAAAGGGCCTGTCTATGGTGAGTCATAATAGCAGCTTCGTTTTGAAAGCATTAAAGTTTACGCGCCACTTTTTACTCCAGTCCACCACAGATTGAAGAAAAATCTGAGAAAAGCACTCAGCCTTGTCCGCTGCGGGTGTGAGGACCTCAAATTCATTGATTAAAGGAGAGATGAGGGATTTACTGTTATTCAGTATATATTTCCAGAGTCACCAGTAGTAAATGAAATCGAACTTATGGGCTGATATACGCTGCTTCATTCGCTCATCAAACAACAGCTTAGCGTCATTTAAGACCCTCTGACACTAACTACGGCAGAGACAAATAGGCGCATAATATAGTCAGACGCATGGCTCCGATATAGCCAAAAGAAGTAATCGTCAAAGCAGCATTCCCACTATCAGTAGTAAGAATAGAGGCTAGGTCTAAATGTCATCAATCTAAAATTTATTATGTCTATTCTCTGGTAGTTGTTTGTATTATTTCAATTGATGTATCCATACTTTTGTTCTCAATCGTCTTTGAAGAGAGAGAAGCTATAAAGGGTTAGCAATTTTTATTATTTTTGTTACATTTTGAATCTTGCATTTGTCAGTTCTTAAAGCATATATTAAATAACATGTATTATGAGTTAAACTGCTTATACAAATATACATATACAAATTCAGAGCAACATACACACACACACACACACACACACACACACACATATATATATATATATATATATATATATATATATAGATATACACACATACAGATATTTCAAACATGTGCGTTGTTTGTTCGTGATTTTGTCAAAGGCAGATTAAAGTAGGGTCAGTTGGGCACCGTCTGTAAGAAAGGAGCAGCATGTCCCAATTTTCTCAATCAAAATGCTGCACTGTTGATATTCACGCCGGACGCCCCAATACAAACATATTAAAATGTTTCGGTGTCAATCTGAAAACAGTGTACTGGGTCCGAAAATATTTAAGCTATTTTTTTTTTATAAGCTTTTCACCCGAGCAAGGCATGTCATTGTCACGACTGCGCAGTGGGCTAAATAGAGTGGAGATAGGCGGGTAAGGATACCGAGAATGAGGGTTCGGTAGATGAGAGTGTTCTGAGAATAATTGGGAGTTAGGGTGATAGGAGGTGTCTATTGACCCTACATTTAAACACCTGGAGATTGTACTGTCGGGAAAGCAGACTTGTGGAAGGGAGTTCCATAGGCAGCAAGCGCGAGAAAAGAAGCTGTTGGAGTAGAATTTATGGTTACATCTTATCTGTTTAACTATAAAAGGGTGGGACCTAGTTGCTAATCTAGTATCTCATGTCAATTCGTGCTTAGGCGGCACCAGAGATCTAAGTTCATCGGAACAGAAGCCATGAAAGTACTTGTAGAAGAGTCACAGGGAAGGCACATCACGCCGGTGAGAGAGTGGTTGCAGCCGGTCTGCCAAGTCAGTATCAACCACGTTACAGATCCTCTTTTGTCAAGAAGCCCAAGGAGAGCAGCAGGGGCACCCGACCAGATATGGCTGCAATATTCAATACACGGGCGGATGGTAGATTGGTATATGTGCAGAATAGATTCAGGTGGGAAAACTCCCGGGCCCTGCACAGAGAGCCAACTTTCATAGCATTCGATATAGTCATTCCGCCAAAAGTGTAAGACCAAGGAGGCGTAGTATTTTACTCTCTGGGAGGCTAGCCTGTCCCATGCTATTGAGAGGTAGATGCGATTGTCTATGGTGGTTAGTTGATAACAGCTTCGTTTTAGAAGCATTGAAATTTACTAGCCATTTCCTACCCCAGGCCACTATGGATTGGAGGTCCTTTTCAAGTACGGTTCACTTTGTCGTCCACACCTGGTTTTTGATCGATGCGAGAGTAGATTGTTGTGTCATCGGCATACATGCCAACTTGGGATCTAATGGCGTCGGGGAGATCATTAATGTAGATCAGAAAGAGCGTGGGACCTAGGATAGAACCTTGAGGGACGCCCGCGTTCGTTTGGTAGTTTTGGGAGGCATGCCCATTTAATACCACCTTCAATGTGCGGTTAGAGAGGAATGACTGGATGAGGTCAAACAGATGTCCAGTTATCCCGTAGCTCCGCCGTTTGCACAAGAGGCCAGCATGTCAGACCCTGTCGAACGCTTTGGAGATATTCAAGGCAACGGTTCGGGCTTCGCCATTCTTGTCAAGTGCCCGGTATATGTACTCGGTAATGGTCGTTAGCATATCAGACGTAGACCTGGTGAAGCGAAATCCGTACTGTTTGTCAGAGAGAAACCTGTGGGCCGTGAGATGCTGAATCACCTCGGCGTTGATAATAGCTTAGAAAACTTTGCCAAAGATCGGAACGAGACTAATAGGACGGTAATTGGCGGGGTCTGAGGCTTCGCCAGAATTCTTAAATATAGGAACTACACAGGAAGACTTCCAACAGATAGGAAAACAGGAAGCAGATAGGCAGAGGTAATAGAGTTTAGAGTGGATAGAGGAGAGTTCTGGGGCACATTTCTTCAGTACTATGACTGAGATTCCGTCACCGCCGCTCGCTTTGGTGGAGAATCTACGGGCAAAAGCATTCAACCTTGTCCGCTAGGGAGGTGAGAATTAGAATTCATTGATTAGTGGGGGTATTGAAGTCTTGCCTTTGTTGAGCACGCTTTTGAAGAGTCGCCAGTAATCTTTGGAGCCAAACTTAGAGGATGCTATGCGTTGCCTCATTCTGGGAGCAAACGCCCTCTTAGCTTCGTTCAGTACTTTTTTACACTTGTTCCGTGCTGAGGCGAAAAGTCGCCTGTTTTGGTTCGACAAGCAGCTTCGATAGAGCCGGAAGAAATGGTTCCGGTGGGCAATGGCGGATTACAAAAATACGGCAGCTCGAAAAACACACTCGGATCGTTTTGATAAGAGAAAAATACTCCAGATTTTGTTGGTGAAAGCCTCAAACATAGCACGGTGGTTCATATCCAGTTACTTGAGAAGGTAGTGTGACCCTGGGTCAAAATGGTGGCAGTTAGAAAACCCTGTGTCTGAGAACTCTGCACCATGCTACACAAAGAGAAATACTCAGGCTTGGCTGTCAGACAATGGCCACATCTCTCCCAAGACAGTAACCCACTTGATTATTACGTGTGGTGCGTATCTCCACGAGAGGCGAACAAAATTACTTTTAACACCCTTGATAAATTGAAGGCAAACATTATGGCAGCATTTAGCAACATAAACAATGTTAACCTCCGGAGGCCGTGATTGGAGCCAATGACTATTTTATTGAATAAATTTAGACTTTAGTAATTCAAACTATCTTTGTCTAATTTAGGTAAATATATCTGTTAGAATGTCAGATGCAGACGTCAGTATAATTTTTATTTTTGCGAAATTTATACATCGCGCCCTATATATATATATATATATATATATATATATATATATATATGCAAAATTTATAATAATACTAAACAATTCGAAATCTAGTACCAAATATTGACTTAATATTATTGAACTTATTTAAATCCAACATAAGCCAATATACGTAAATAAAAAAATCAAATATAGACATAACGCCATTTTCTTAAATGCCTGTAAAAGAAATAGACGTATTGCCTGTGATTGATATACGATACTATTGCAAATACTTGCTATGTCTTTCTGCGTTTTGATTTAACGGATACAGATCATAACAAAAATATATAAGGACAAATAAAACAGACATTTAAAATCGACTCATTTTTTTCACTTTACTGTAATTTCTTTTTCGTCAGTTCCCGAAGGTGAGACACGTGAATTGAATACTAGGATAAAGCTTCAATTATCGGATATGTATTTGAAGCACAAAGATTTGCATTAGGAGAATCACAGTTTAGAACAATTCAAGGGATATTTTTAGCACAAAATTTCTGAATAACTTTAATGTAATTATATATATATATATATATATATATATATATATATATAGATAGATAGATAGATAGATAGATAGATAGATATCAATGAGATTATAACTATACTCGTGTAAAAACAGCTTCCACAAATCTACAAAGAAGGGAAAAATGTTTTGTAAAAAAGAAAGAGCTAAGCACATGACCATCAGTCAAAAGGGTTCTGACCTAGTCATTAGATAGCCCAAAGAAAAAACCCCGATACGAGTAATCAACTAACAAAAAGGGTTCAATAATTAGGTTGAGCAAAATAAGTAAAAAATACCTAGTGAGCCAGACGGACCAACCTAGGTTTTACCTAAACGTATCGTCGGGGAAAGATGGTTAACGAGGAAAAACTTAGCACGCTTCGTATAAACAAGCTGATAATTTATTGAATTCCAAAACTGAAATATTAAATAAATGCAGGCATAGAAAACGTTTGATTTTGAATTACGTTTGCTTATAGTAGGTTTGTATCATTTGGTTTCGTTTATTGTTTTCGTCTTTGCACTCAGTAATCTTAAAAAAAAATTAAAAGTAAAAATTAAAATTAAAGATGTTATCTACAATAAAGTTCTCCCCTATCTATGTTTGGTGCCTTCCTTATTTTTCACGTGGGGTGATTGAATTTCTTTTATACATGTCGTTTGCTTCTTTCCTCGTTACCCGGCTTTCTCTGACGATCCATTTAGATGAAATCTAGGTAGATCGTCTGACTCACTAGGTACTATATATATATATATATATATAGGCGAAAATCACATTTTCATGGAAGTTACTTTAAAAATGATAGACGAGCTCTTGCCGGTAACTTTTTATGTAAATTTTGATGTAATCTCGTAATTGCAGTACATCTAATGTAATTATTTACGAATTTTGATTCATGAGAAGCACAGATCATTAAAGAACATGTAAATTTGTAAATAATATTTGTACTATCTTATTTTGATTTTACAAGTGAATTATTATTTTTGTTTATTAGTTTAAAGGTTTTAAAGTTTTTGTAACAGAATTTGTTTTGTTTATGTAAACTGAATTTGTTTATTTCTTTATAATGATTCTAAGTGAATATTCATTTTGCTTACAGTTACTAGGCGTTTGATTTTCGCGGAAAATGCTTGATTTTTTATTTTAATAACATATTTAAGATGCTAAGAGAAATTATATAAAAATTTAACTACTAGTTGTGCCTCTTACTAGTTGCCATTTTTCGCCCATTTTCCTTGACGAATGTATGCTCATGAATTCATAACATAAATAATCTATTGATTCTTTAACACACATACACACACACACACACACACACACACACACACACACACACACACACATATATATATATATATATATATATATATATATATAAATTTTAATGATATTTAGTGCCAAGATTACTGTTTAAGTTTCAGTAGTTTGCTGGTGGAAAAAACAATTTTATGCAAACAGATTTCTGCCATTAATAGCACGACATCATGATAACGGTAGAACTTTAGTAGATTTAATGTGAAGAAGTTTGTCATTTTGCTGAGCAGTATTATTTCATGACGACTTCGAAATTTCGTGAAGGTATTTATATTATATATATATATATATATATATATATATATATATATATATATATATATATAATTATCGTGCAGAAGTTAATCACTTCGCTGGACAGTGTTATTTCTTGCAGACTAAAACGAAAATGATCCTGAAAAATGAAAACATTACATAAATACCTTCACGAAATTTCGAAGTCGTCATGAAATAATACTGCTCAGCAAGATGACAAACTTCTTCACATTAAATCTATTAAAGTTCTACCGTTATCATGATGTCGTGCTATTAATGGCAGAAATCTGTTTGCATAAAATTGTTTTTTCCACCAGCAAACTACTGAAACTTAAACAGTAATCTTGGCACTAAATATCATTAAAATTTATATATATATATATATATATATATATATATATTCCTACGTCGATAGCACGACTCGGAGTTAATGCGTTATGGAATCATCAGGTGTATATTACAAACTCACAATTTAATTGATTTAAGTTCACTCTATTTTCATTGGAGTTCAATCTTATAACGTTTGGTTACTGCTTTTTAATAATAATGGTAAAATTTAAGTAGACAAATATTACATGGAGTTAAAAAATTAAAATTAAAATTTTAAAAGTAAACCATATTAAAATGCAGGCGCATCAAATCAAAAGGGCATAATTCCTCATTATTAACTAATATTTGCAGGAAAACGAAGAAAGAAAGAAAGAAAGAAACAAACAAACAAACAAACAAACAAACAAGAAAAGAAAGGGGAAAATAAGGGTGTGGGAAGGAAAGGGGTAAATGTATTTAGAAATCTCTGATCCATTAAATTCTAAGAATTTAGGTAATTATTTTTTCTATGGCAGCATGTGGTCATGAAATCGCTTTCTTGTTAAGCATATTTAAGTTACTTCAAAGGCTTAAGTTAAACCTGTTACCTTTTCCATTGTATAATTTAGATTTAGCAAAGATATTCCCGGTAATAACTGGATTCTTGTTGTTTTTTTTTTAGATGTTCAATAATATATGGATAAAGCATTGCTTTTACCGTACTTACGCTTGTTAAAGCAAAATTTCGACATGTTTGTGATCGAGTCAAAGTAAAATTTAACATAATCATCATCTGAATGAATGATTGCGCTATAAACAATACTTTCTAATATACACTGGCCTTTCAATGGCAGGTCCTATTTTTTCGGCACTTGCAACTATTTTTTAAAGGCTTATTATTATTAAGATAAATTTAATTGATATTATTCAGGTGTGTCAAATATTTAAATGATATCACATTATTATGATGGAAAATATATTTATCTATCTTTTAACGCAACTATAACTGATTTTAGCATTGTTTTTGATGAAATTGTTTTGTTATGGGTGAATAGTAGAAACATTTGTAAATTAAACGTGACGTAGAACAATATGTATATTTATTAATATATATAATTATTCATAAAATAGCTCTGTTCGTACTACTTTGAGCACTGTTTTATTAATATCTGAATAATAATAATACACACGTGTGTACACCCATATGAATATTTATTAATATACATAAGTATTACTGATAATTCTATTTGTCTAAATTTTATTGAATTTTTCTTACCTTAAAGCCAACATGTTTTACGTCAGAATTAACTTTTCAAAGTCCTTTCATTGTATGGATCGACTCCGAGTATTCCTATTTATTGGATACATCCAAGTACATTTGAATGTTTCTAGAATAGTTATCAATTGTTGCGTGTTATCAGAATTGCGTGTTTAGCATTTCACAAGTTTCTAAGTTAACTGGAATCAATTTCGTCTCACTTAGTCATTTACAACAATCAAACTGAAGTTATACGTATATAGGTTTTTTCTTGCATGCAGTAGTGTTACTTTCCTCGTTGGCTGTCGGGTCATGTAATTAAAAAAATTGTGTATCTGGACAACTATTTCTCGTTTATGTACGTGTCATTGTAAATGACAGACAAGGTGTTATGCTTAAGTTTTTATATAATTTTTTCTATGATCTTATGATTTTATTTTACGTGTGAGAGAATGTGCGTTGGTAAACTGGTAAATAAATATTCTATCCCGAACATACTTTCAAATAATACAAATATATTGGCATCATCCATTGTAAAAATTCCTAAAATTAACGGAAGCATTATTAATAAAAAGAAAAAATCCAACACTTAATAATATGAGCATGGCAAAAACGTACTTAGCGTACACACACATAATTTTACACACATATATAAACACTACGCATATAAAGTCACGCGTATAATATAATTCATCCGCGATAATTGCTATATATAAAGTAATCGGATGTCTAATCGTACTGATGAGCTGTGATTCAGCGAAACAGTTCTGTCTGCAGATAAATATTTACGCTCTCACACCTTGATTGAGCACTCTGGAAGAATGGTAGATTTTGAAAAGGTTTATGTGTGCAACAAAAATATTCCAATGTGTATAAAATTAAGGAAAATTCATAGGAAAATTCTTCCCGTTGGGTTCAATGAAAACAGGTGGGGGCTGGAAAATACTATCAGAACAAATGGCGCCATCAGCCATCTCGTATAATACAGTATCATATAGATTCGTATCTATTTGCTGCGCCGTTATCGCGCTTCCTCTCCCCTCCCCCTAACACCCCGCTTACCATTCCGCTTCAATTCCTTTTCTCCCTGCGGGTTCTTCCATCTTAACGCCAACCGGGTCAGCCACTTCAGCTTGACCCCTTCTACTTTTTCCTCTTCTGGGTTTAACCTTTGCCCTCACCGCACATGCGAATCGCCAACATTCCCACACACATTACGCGGGGCTAGTTCTCAAATCAGTGAGTCTCGAATGAACGAGAGCCTTTTCGTATATAAACGTCAAAAATGCCCGTCCTAATATGGGCATGTGGGCGTCTACTGCAAACCAAATAAAAGAGAAGGAATTTTCGGTTTTTTAATTTGTGGGGGTGATATTTAGATTACCCATCGTTGTACTATTTGGGTCTGAAGAGCCGCGCCAATAACACAAGAACGGCGAAATGTTCATAATCCAAACTAATAATTAAAAATCCCTTATGTAAAATATTACTCTGTTAAATAAATGAATTTAACATTGAGTTCTCTCGAGTTCGTCTCCTTTGGAATTTACCCGGATTACATACCAAGTGTACTATGTGCGTCGTGGTGCAGTGGATATCGACTCTGAACTTACACGCAAATACCCTTGGGAAAGGTATTAATCCGTCTCTTCCTTCCAGTTATGAGTTAAATAACAGGACAGATTGTGTTCTATAGCCTTGGCAGGCAACCAGTCTACCACAGAATGCAACGGCAAGCTGCTGCGGGATAATCTTCTGCCCAGTCAGTCATGTCTCTTTCGAGACAATTGTGTAATTATCTATCTTGAGTAGCTACTTAACCTTGGATTTTGTAAAGAAATAGTTTAAAATGTTTCTTTACATTTTCGGGGTTGGCACACACACACACACACACACACATATATATATATACACAGATAGAAGTATACAAGAGAATTAATATTAATTCAATTTACGTCTATTTTCCAAATGGTGTACTATTTGCATGGGATTACTATTTATATATTTTAAAGAGTGAAAGAGAGAACACGTTGGGGTTTTTAATCGAGTCATAAGAACCACAAGACGCGTATCGCGTGCCTCACTGCACCATTTTAAATAAATTTTTGATACCAAACCTAGCAATACAAATTATTAAAAGTCTTCTGACGAGATGTGTACTAATTTAACATAAAATATATATGAGGAATGTGATTTTGAGAAAGATCAGCCACTTACCAAATTAAACTCTCTCACACACACGCAGACACAGACATTTTCTTACATATATCTTTTCTCTATTTTTAATAGAGAAATTTATTGTTAATATATATATATATATATATATATATATATATATATATTTATATTTATATTTATATTAACAAAAATTATAAATCGTCACCCTCCCCCACATAAATAATGGTATTCTAGTGTATTGCTGGTATATTGCGCTCTTGAGGCAAGCATTCTTTGTAATTACTATGCTCAATATTAATTTCAATTATCTCATGCACTCAACCACATCTGTCAGTAACATCAATAAGAAATTGATGCATGTATCTTTAGAGAAAATTAATTAATGCATTTTAAATAATATACATCCGTACATACGTCTTATCCCTTGTTGCGATGGCCGAGTGGTTAAGGCGTTGGACTCGAAATTTAATGGACAATGCCCTCACAGGTTCGAATCCTCTTCGCAGCTATTAATGCTTTGCGGATATGCGTTCTGGTACAGTGGATATCGGCATAAATCTACCGTGTGAGTAATTTTGTATTGGGAAGGTAAGTTAAACATCTAATATAATTCATTTTACGAAAACAAAAAGATCATGATTCAAAAAGAGAATCGTGATTAAGACTTCATTTAAATTTTGAAGATAACAGTTGTCAGAAAAAACAAGAAGCGGCAAGAGATTTCTACAAAAAAGGAGACCGATAAAAGAAACAATTCTCAAAGAAATTACGGTTAAATTTAGCAAGTTTCACAGCAGAATGATAAAACCTATTTAAATTTATGAAGTTGGCGATCATGTTTCGAAAGAGAAATGACTGACTGGGCAGATGATTATCCCGCAGTAGGTTGCCCTTACATTATGTGGTAGACTGGTTACCAGCTAATTTTATAGAACTCAATATTTCCTTTTATTTAACCATAACTGGAGGGAAGAGACAGATTAATAACTTTCCCAATAACTTTGCGTAACTGAATGCAAAGAATCAAACTGGAATTCGAACTCGGTTATATAAATATGTCACGGAGTATTTGTCAAGAAGGGTTTGCAGACATATAAATATGCAAAATAGATTCTAGTGCTATAAAATATCTAGCATGACACAAAGAAACATCTTCCGTAACTATAGAATTATGAAATGATTCAATATACCTGTTGCACATGAAGGAACTGGAAAACGTCAGACCGAAAAAGCAAAATTGGTTATTCTCCTGAAGGTTAGCAATAGTGATGCTGAAAACAAGCGAAAAATATTCTCTTAGACGAGAAATGGAATGCATTTTCGTTTTGGAGATGTTCAAGTAAACATGTTATGTTTGCTTACATACGAACACATTGAAAGTTCTTTTCAAAATCAGTTGCCAATTTGTGCATATTGGCCCTATGAAACTGAATATTAAGACATGAGTAAATATGTCATCACAACAGATACAGTGTCAAGGATGGATTACAGTTGAATGATTTATGATGAATATTATGAACAAATTAGGTACAAAGGTAAAATCCTGCGTTGAAGTAACAACAGCGTAATACCTAGCTCTAGTCATTCGGTCAATGAATATATCACAACAACTATCACGTTCCTATACAAAAATCGGGAGTTCATTATGGTAGAATTTTCCCTCACAAAATGACTAGTCAATGGGGTGACAAACCTGTCTTACTCCATGTCTAAATATCCAAAGAAGTAGATCATTTGTTCACCAGCAGGGTCCTGCAAAGCGCTTTCTGCTTTCTCATAAGATTGTAGAAATATCAGGAATGAATCCATAGATCTTTGATTTAGTTGGATTTTATCGCCAAGAGGCGTTAAGTTTTACTCTCAGCATCAGAGTGTAGGTTCCATCAAGGTTAGACCCTTTGGTTTCAGTTAATATTTGAACAGTAGCACAATACATTAAAACCACATCTACAGTGTCTCGAAAGTATCCCAGTTTGAGATTGTCTAGTAGATCAGGTTTGCAGATTAGATTCATTTTATTCAAGGCGGCCTAGGTTTTAAATATGCGACATTTTACAACTTTTCCAGTGGAATTTATTTCTATTCCTCGGTATGTGATTTCAAAAACCTTCTACTCCATCTTTGTAACGCCACATGTAGTGAGGAAATCATAGAAAAATTGACAGAATTAAACTTAACAGGCTCATTCATAGTTCACTGAGTACATACACCGTGCATACATGTTTTTTTCGAATGTATACGAACCCGTTTAAAACCACAAATTTATAGAAAGTAATCATTGATCTAGAATTTTAATGAAAAAAACATTCCGCCTTTACTAACTCCATCATAAATAATCAAGATGTGAAATAAGTAAATACTAAAATCTTCAAGTATCTCGGTGCATGGATAAGTTATAAAACGATTTGCAAAGGAGATAAGTCAATTGGATATAGTCTAGGCTGTGCTAGTGGTAAGTTCGCTATCAAAGTAAATCATAAACCTGAAATCATGAATCCTTTACTTCAGTACTCTAGACAGGTCAAATATTTACATAGATGTCGTACATGACGCCAGACTCATTCAGAACTGATTTCTCGATCGATGATTAAAAACAGTTTTGAGCGTGTGAGTCCTGAAGGTCTCAACATTTCTTTGAAACTCTTCAAAATGTCTCTACAAAATCACACTGTACTATACTATAAAAAGAAAACACACTTCAGTTGAAGAGTTTCACCAGCAGCATTTACTAAAATGGGTAGCTCATGTAATTTGAAAATGAAATAATGACGTATGGAATTGCTGGACTTTCATACTACTTCAAACAAAGGACAGGAAGGAAGCTCTCTGCAATTACTGAACTTGAGAATCTTATTTTCCTTAAAATTGCTTTAATAAATATATGTGAATTTCACTCGACAAAAAAGTTGACTGGTCGGCCAAAAATACCAAATGTTTCTTATAAAATAACAGCTAATATTATCTTATAATGTTATGATATGTTACATAGATTCACTTTCTTTATAGGGAGAAAAAACAACAGTTTACTGATTATTAAGTCCTACCTGTATTTATGCGAGTTTTGCACGGGAATTAACAAACATGGATTTTTGCAGCAAAAACATATTTTTTCTAAAATCCTCTTAAATAAATTATGGTGCGAAATAAAAAAAAATATGGAACAAATATCTAAGTGAGCAACATAAACATCTTTCAAGGTAGCTTAGAAAAGAATATTGTCAATAACGTAAGAAGTTTTACTTTTTCGGCAATATTTCAAACATGGCAAGAAAATATCGTTTAAAAGTGATTTAAAGTTTTAATGTATATATTTGGTATTTTGTGAAACAATATTTATTGAAAAGAATGTATTACTGCAAAGAAACACATATATGAGTGGTTATTTTGTTGTAATCCCTCTTTAGAACGTATATAATCAGGTAATCATGACTTTTAAGGGGTTCCGTTTCAATATTATCTGGGAATGGCTTTTTGGGAAAGTGTGTATAGTGATCTGCCCTTAACTTCTCTGCGGTTTTAAATTCGTAGATTTCATTTTCATAAATATTTTATGCTATATAATTTAAAGACTTAGCAGATTCTTGCTTTCAAAGATGTCGTTTCTTTCTTATTTGTAAATGGCCATAGCGTTTTAGGAAATAAAATGGAATTGTTTTCCATTGTGTTCCGATCGGTTACAAGTTCAGTATAACCATTCTGGCTGCGAACCATACTGAGAGGAAATGAGATGGGTTGCTGCCTATCCAAAAACATTAATTTGAAAGTGAACACCATAAAAGAAACGACAATTTAAACGAATTCATTTTACTTACGTGGACGTTAACCATGACGTAACACAAACATTTTAATGCTATCTTACCAAATATAAATTAGTGTCTTAATATTACTTTGCACTTGGTAATGAAATGGTTCATCCGAAAATTAATACTATTTCAAGTAAAAACTTTGAATTAAATATACTTTCACTGTATAATTCTTCATTTATGTGCCCGTCTTGCTTTAGAATGTAGGCGATCATGCACCACCACTTCTTCCAGTCCCTTGTAACCCTTAATACATTTTTTGCTATTTCTTTTAAATTCTGCTGTCATCTATTTACTTAAGCCTATCAAGTATGTCACGTGCTGTTTTTCCTTGTCTCTTTTTTCATCTATATAGCCTATGAGTATCAGATTCTGCAAGCTCTCATTCCTCATTAATTGCCTAGAAAATTTAGCCGGCTATTCTTGACGTTAATCATAAGTTTGCTTTTCGGTTCTATTCTATTCCAAACCTGGGCACCGCGAGGGATTTTGCCTTAGATAACAAGCACAAAGACATGCTCTTTAAAAATATCTAGCGACTCTCTTCGTTGATAAATTTGACTCTTATGTCTTTACATCATTGAAAATGTCATTTTTGTTAAGTGGGGGTTCGAGACATATCTAACAATTTTCCTTTCCATTCTTTCAGAAATTAACCATTTTTAACCAGACTTAAGATTATTCTCAACGCAATGACTCTTATTGTACTCCTTTATAATCCTACATATTGACAATTCTAGAAATATTTAAAAGTGTTGTATATACATCACCTTGTTTTTACGCACCAACAAACATCAAAATGAGCTTTTTATAGTTGGAAAACGAATAAGTTATCACAGTACGTGGCAACCACATAACGTTTTAATTTATAACTTTTAGAATGTTATAGAATCAGGCAAATAATATTTCATTTCAAAGGATGTTTGGTGTTTGTATTAAATGTCAAATTGAGTAAAAAATCAATACAGCTGCCATAGAGAAATATTATTTCATAATTTCCATAAGGAAGAGACTTATTTTGAAATGCGACAATTTTTAGAAAAAGATGTTACTATGATTATTTTGAATCGAAGTTTCTAAAAATCACGAATTATTTACAAGTAAATTCGGAATAAACTATTTAACTTAAATTCAATAAGTACTTGAAAATACTGTCATTTCGTGTGAAAATGAGAAAATATTCAATCGGGATTAAGGTAAAAATAAAGATCGTGAACCGACAGAATGATTAGATAAAGAATAAATTCTAAACGATTAGCAATGTAAAGTATTTCACATTTATTATAGCTTCGTTAGACACTCAGATGAAATATCTCTCTCAAACAAAACCTAAAACACACACATACACATACATACACACACACACACACACACACACACATATATATATATATATATATATATATATATATATATATATATATATTTCGAATGCATTTATTTTTAATCTGATATCTTATTATTTTTAGTGGATGTACCCGTAAAAATAAAGGCCCTACACATAAATTTCTTCGTTAATTTATTGAATACGCAGGACTACAGACGTGATTTACAGCGCTTAAAATAAAAATGCTTGTGTCTGTTTCCAAAAAAAGCTATCCGCTAAAATAACGCTTAATTTATATATATATATATATATATATAATCAGGATAAATTTTTTTTTTCAATGAATTTCATAATTTTCAAGATATAATTTGTAACCTCCTAATTTAACGACAGTTTCTTTTTTGTGTGTTTTGTTTTAGGAAGGCACTTTTATCATCCTTTCATAAATTAACCGTTTTCTGCCCGTTTATTTTCAACACAATTTTCAGTGCTTCTGTTACAAGAAAAAGTAAAAAGCGCCACTATTTTCTGTTGAGGTTGTTAAAAAATACATGCTTTCATGTTACAAAGTGAAATGGATTACTTAAAGTATTTCTGCTTTTATTTTTAAATAAGATCTTGTGAAAAACTCTCATTGAAAATCCTACTAAACAGAAAAAAGAAGAAAATCAGCTGTAAACTCTCTTTGGGCTTATAGCAAGTGCTTTGAAAATGATTACAAAAGAAATAACTGAATAAAAAACTCATGAAAACATTAGAAGACTATAATTTTTCCACTTTGTCAGCAGAAATAATAACGAAATTCACGGCGAAAATTACTTTCCAAAAGCAACGTAAACAGTATATTTATTTTCGTATGAAGGATAACCTACTTTTCTACAATGCCGATTGTATTTCATATATTCTAAGATATAATTTTAATGTGAATGTTAAAATATCGTGGTATTTACGTTTCTTAACGAGAATACGAAAAATGACGCAAAACAACGAATTAAAATCTCTAGTTTACTTAGATTGTCTATAAATTTTGAAGCAATTTCCTTCTTTATATAGACAGAAGCCTTACAAAATCTTCAGAAGAAATTGTCCGACGAGAAACTCTCTACTACAATGGGTTTGGGTGCAAGCTCCCAATTCTCAAAGTTATAACGCCTAATTGAAATAAAACGTTATAAAACGTCTCTAGTATTATACTGATTTAGAATACGTACAAATAAACTGGAATAACACTTCGGTTTCTATAAAATCAATTCCAGTCATCGTAATTTAGATTTCCTTTATATTTTGACTGAATATTTTCATGCTAATTTTTCTGTGAACAATTGTCCTCTTTGTTAGCTTAACTTCAAGAATTTCAGCACAGTACAAGTTGGCAGCGAGTGTTCATAATTTTACTTTTGAAATTGTTAACAGTAACCATAACTTCTATTCTAAGGATTTCTTCGCTTGCACAACTTGATGTTGCAATGTCTTTCGGTTCCTTGCTTTCCTGTCAACTACGATATTTAAGACTATAAAATTGTCTGCCATTTTATGTCTCCTTAAAACCGATCTTTTTATTCGTCTCTCTTCTCGGTATTGATTTTCTTAGATTATTTTTCAATTTCTTGCATCTTTCGTGCTTTATTGTTTTGCTCGGATTGAGATTATTAAAGAAAATCATATTTGCTGCCCACATACGCATTCACACGCATACGCATACGCGGGCTAACACACACTCACACTTTTCTCACACTATATGACAGTCAGACAGTACACAATTTCGCTAACGTTTCACAAAAAATCAAATAAATGCTGATAATTTTAAAATAATATTTATCAACCATATCGAAAACCCTGAGATATATATTTATATATTTAACGACACATATATTTCAACCACCTGCCATCAGAAAATGAACTAGATACCACAATCATTTAACCAAAGCCAAACATATTATGAAACAGCCCTAAAATATAATGAATTTTCTGCAAAGATTTCAGATACACACCATGCAGTGCAAAAAAAGCAACAGATAAATAATCATTAAATGATTGAACAGACAGTACAAAAATAAACACAAAAAACAAACATATTAAATGTATTCATTAAACTCATACAGAAACACTTACTCTCAAAAATCACTCCTTACAAGATATTTAACAGAAACACACCAAGTTGAACCGATGAACAATGAAATTAACATATCATAAAAATAACTAACAAATCATACGTAAAAAAACAGTAATTACAAAGCAAAACAAGAATGTCACTTAAAATAAAGACATCCAAATATACTTTAAAATCAGTAGATAACGTAGAAAAAATGCATAAAACTAGTTACCCAGATATTAGCATATAAAAAATAAAACATTACTAATAATAATTATACGAACAGTATAAACCTTTCTAAACTTAAAACAGTACTAGCCTACAACAAGTCTAAATATATGAAAAAAAAAAACGGTCTACAGTTAGTAAGAATCACCTCCCCAGAACAAAACATAATCCACACCAACTAAACATACCATTAACTACAGAGTAAAGCATGGATGCTTCTTAAATGTTAAATGCTTACAAAACAAGCTAATATACCAAGCTATCGTAAAACTGGCAGATAGCGTAGAAAAATACGTATTAGTTAATCAAGGTCACTAGGAACAAATACTCTACCTACGAAATCATCCTGTTACCATACAAAACAACAGAACTTTAAAAAACATATATGGAAAGTCAGCCCATCTCGACACACACAAGCACAAAATAACCAAAATTCTCTAAAACCGTCATGGAAAGTATAAAAAATATCACGCTATGAGAATTATCAAAACGTTAATTTTGTCTGAAGTGAAAAAAGCTGTATTCACTACTCCACCACAAGACCAACAAAAATTAAGGTATAAAAATTCTTAAAAAAAAGCTGTCGCAAAAACTGTTTTACTATGTTACTGTTTTACTATGTTACTTACAGATCGAAAACTAAAATGAATACATCTTCTAACACCACAAAAAATTGGAAACATATGCGCTATACACAAAATAGGTCATCAAGAAAATGAAGCAGACTTTCAGCAAACAAATACGTTAAAGTGAACGTATATAATGATCAACTCCCAACAAGAAAATAAATGAAATAATACGATAGATAACCAGAAGAACCAATAAAGTAACAAAGGCATATGTTTCTAACTTTACGCCTTGCGAAACATTGCGAAGACTGTTCCTATGTGCAAGCGTTCAGCTCATTGCTGGTGGACGAGTTTTTATTCAACAATTAGTAGAGTGTAGGTAGATCTTCTTTCTACGCAACATAAAAAATTTAAAACTTTAGGAAAAAACACTATGAAATAGCTAAAAATAAACGAATTCGAATTCAAAATTATTCTTACTCATTAGCCTAAAGAATGATTTAAAATATAATCGTTTCCGCCTATGCAATGACAGTTAAGACAATATAAACAACCTCGGTTATTTTGCTTGCTCCGCATAATACCCTATTGGCCAGTATATATAAACAGTCGAGTAACACACGTCTTCTGAAGAGTGTTCTCAAACATGAAACAAAATGGCACCACTCTGTTTTGAATTCAGTGCCAACGTTTATATTTACGCCTTTGCAAATTAATTGAAACAGAACGAATAATGTTTTCTTAGGATCGTTCAAATACTCTCTCTTTCACACACACATACACACATTCTCTCTCTCTCTCTCTCTCTCTCTCTCTCTCTCTCGCTCGCTCGCTCTGATTACGTATACGTCGTCTCTTACGTTGTTTTTCTCTTCCTATTGCATTTTCCCTTACGTTTTGGACTGATGATGGATCCAGGTTGTTTCTTCGATTTGATGATACGAGTGACAGTTGAAACACTGACACCAACATTATCTGTGATCTCGCTGCAAGGTTTGCAAGTGCTTTTGTGCCGTGTTACAATTTCCCTCCGCTTCCTCGGAGTAAAGTCTATTGCAGAGTATAGCGGCAGGACGACCAATCAACAGTTGGGACAATAGTGTATAGGTGTGATAAAATTTGATGCAATCAAGAATTATGAAATATTTTTCAAGGACAAATAAATTCATCATACATCTCGAAAATATATTCATAATATTGCACACCACTGCAAATGGCATAATTTGGGGGAACACTAGAAATTGACTAAACCCTGTCACTCCAGTCTGTCTAAAAGTGATCGTATTGAGAAAGAAAGGAAACTAATGCAGTTGCTTCAAATAATTTGCACAAGTGTATCCATACAATCTATCCGTGGTTTTTAAAACCGAAACACTAAAACTATATATTTTAATTTTTATTTTCTTAATTTTCTTTTTCTTTTTTAATAGTCGTGAATGTAAGTGTATTACCTGACCCCTTTTCTCTTTCGATCTTTTCCCTTCTCTTCCGCTTTTATCCTTTTATATGCTAATGTTTGTGTATCTCTCCTTGTTTTTATGCGTATATATCCTCTTTTAATAATTGTTTGGTGCATATCCGTGCATTATGTATGCATTCTCAATATATTTCCGGTTTAAATGATGCAATGTTCAATTCTTCTGCTAAAATCGTTTTTCAAATATTCCGAGTTAAATTAACATTTACTTAATTTTCAACGATCTGAAAGATGCAGTCGTCAATTTTTAAAAAAATGGCACAATAAATTATGGATTTATGACCGTTCAATTATGTGTTTAGTCTCCCCCCTCTCTCTCCATATATATATATATATATATATATATATATATATCTGTGTGTGTGTGTGTGTGTGTGTGTGTGTGTGTGTGTGTGAGAATTTTACAATAATATATTATGGAAATGTTCTCTCATGAGAATCTTATTTTAGTCAGTTTTATATTCAGTTTATTTTTTTAATGCTCATAGAATTTTAACTGGGTGTAACTCAGTGTCGAAACTCTCCGTAATCATTGCGGTCATAATCCCTTTCATCCAATGCATTACCCCTTTTCAAGGAGTCCGTTTATCAATGTATTTATGTTTTAAGCTTACATTATAATAGCAATTCTCAGCCGTGCTGCATGTGAGTAGTAGCAATTCTATGCTGGTGTTGACTTTAAAAACATTTCTTACCATTCCCAAAGAGTTTCAAATTGCCAATTGTCGCAAACTATTCTTCAAATATTTAAGTCCTCGATAGTCTCTAAAGTGCGAGGAGCGATAATCAGTTTGCTGTTCATTTGTTATTTTGTTTTTGTAGTTATATTTTTTATCTTTACGGGAGATGTATGTTTCTCATTCTTGTTCTTCTCATCTTGTTCTATTTTTTCATATGTTTTATATGCTTTTACAATGTCCATTTTCAAAACTTTAATAAAAACCTTATATCACAGTCTATATTATATCGTATTTTCTTATGTATTGATGCAAAAATCAATATGGAACTGTATTAATAGAAACTTACATACATACATACATACATACATACATACATACATACATACATACATACATATATACATACATACATGTGTCTTTACTGTATATCAATGTATATACAAACAGTCTGCGATTGTTTTTACTATTTACCTATAGCTTGCATAAATAATTCTAGAAATGTTGAAATGTTGAGTGACTACAATTCACTATTTTTAAATCGATTTGAAAGTAGTCATTACTTACTCATCATCTGCAAGAAATACTTAATATTCAAAATCTTCTTTTAATCATATAACCTCTCTCAGAGTATTCCTTTCCTGTTCATCATGCTGCAGTCTATCATCGACTTACTCTTGAAGTTTTTGACGGGTTTCAGGTGGCACGACACTTATTCAGTGGGCAGTTTTAATTCAAAAGTTTATCTTGAGTCATTCTTATGATATTTTAGCGGTGTCAATTTCCTCATCATTTCTCGCACAAGATGTGCTGCTTGTTTAGAAATGATAGTAGACACTGGCACTTGGGAATTTCTTCAGAAAAACGAGACAAGTATAAATAGATGACATTGTTCATTTATTGATTTACCAGTACAAAAAAATGTTCGATGTCTTCTTCCTAGAAAGGCGTTTAGAGTTGTACTGACGGGTTTGTTTATAACTTAAAGGAAAAAGGAGGCTTAGAAGTAAAAGAAAATTCAGAACGATTAATAACAGAATGTTGTTGAGGAGTAATTTAGCATGTGAATATCTATGTGTCACTTTATTTTACACCAAAAATATTGACTTTTCAGCATTCACTCATTTTCTGTTAATGTATTTTAGTAATGCATCAAATAGATAAAATCATATAAAATCAAAATTCAGTTCCAACTCCAGCTGTCGGGATGTTGACTTATCCACATGCACATACATAACATATATATTAATAAATATGTATATAATACAAAATCGATAGCACGACTAGGGGAGTCATGAGTTACACAGAAATCAAATGCATATTGCCCATTGAGTTCGTAATAGAGGTAACTCTGTGACGTAATAATTTTAAAAAATATAAAGCACTGTTAAAGAGGAAACACGCGGCAAGAGATTTTATAACTGATAGTAAAGGGAATGAACTGAGGCGACGTCAAAATATTTCAGAAGTTTATTAGCTGTTTCTACACAGTTTATCGCAATTATACGTGACAAGAGAATGCACACACACACACACACACACACACACACACACATATATATATATATATATATATATATATATATATATACTAGCAGTAAAACCCGACATTGCTAGGTGTTTTAATGGTTATGTTATAATGATAAGATAAAGTGCTTATTCAGAAAGATCCATTATGAGGTTGCCGTGACGTATAAGTTAAAGATGCTGTTGTGTTTCGTTGCATTTGTAAAATTGGATTCATGCTTAGTCACTTTTGCTATTAAACGGAAATGATGCATGTACAACTGGTAGAACGCAGGCGGGCGTTACGGTAGCTTTTAATGTGATGCGTTGAAGTTGTGACGCAGAAGAAGTGGATGCATTGTCCTTGCAACTTCGAGGAGTGGGCACCTTGTAAAATTGTTATGGCATATTATAAAGTATAACTTATAAAAAATTGAAATTTACCGTTTATTTTCATAGACAGCCCAAGCATACTAAACAATCATCTTCAGCTAAAACCGCATTCACTAGCTATTATCACTTTATTCAATAAACAATAAATGATTCTACCATTAGATCTACACGTGCATCTGAAAATGATAAATACTCACTTAGATGTCAGTTTCTTCCTCTTCATCATCTCCTTCGTATTCGTCATCTTCTTCGTTCTTTTCTTTATCTTTTTCGTCTTTTTTTGTCTTCTACTTCGTCTTCTTTGTCTTTGTCTTATTCTTCCTTTTCGTATCTATCCTGATTTTCTTCGTCGACTTCGTCGTCATCTTCTTCTTTTTCTTCTTATTCTCCTGTCTTGTTCTTTTTATTTTTCGTCCTCTTCATATTCTTCTTTACTGAAGCACTGGCAGCTGCAGTTTAAGAAGCATTTATAGTTTGTCTAAATTAACACTCATCATTTTCGATTTAATGTGCAGATACAATGTGAGGAAATTATTTCTAGTTTGTTGGCTCAAACGAATCTCGTCAATGGACATGGCTGTCGCATTCACTGACCGTTTCACACTTTAGAACTGCCTACTACTCGATGAAGCCTCCTGTTGACTCCTTTCTCTACACTATTGGCGTTTGATGAAATGTACGGCGTGCCATCATAAATATAAAGCAGTAACTGACAACATTGTTTAGGAACTAGAGTCCGAAATCACAAGTTTAGAAGAGATTCCCGTTGTCAGACAGCAATTATTTTTAGTTAAATAAGACTAACCTGCATGACGTAGAATATTTTAGTCAGAATAGTAAATTTCTAGCTGTCATCAAGGAAAAATTTATCAGCAAAAACTTACAGATTTTTTCACAGAGGAGGTGATGTTGGCAAACGTGATAAGAAATCTTAAATTCAAGAAATGCCTTTTTATAAGTTTTACAATTTGACAGCTTTGATGAGCTCTGTGCAAAATTTAATTTTTTACAAACATGGAATGTTTGTAGAGTATGTGAATAATATCCGAAAATAAGGTTTAATATTTAAGTACAGTGGCACTTTCGACTTACGTCACTTTGGGAGATACGGCGTTACTTCTGTTCAATATAGTTCTGTTAAATTACATTGATTCCAATGATTTCTGTGTACATCAAAGGTTCATACCTTTATCTACAAGTTACCTGATTTTGGTTGAATTCGCATCAGGCGTCTTGAAAGAAAAAGAGTAAGTATATTGTAAGGGTTTGGTGATTTCTGCCGTGTTCTGTAAATCGGTTCAAACAATTTTTGCGTACATCGAAGTTTTATGTCATGATCAGCAAGTGACTCAGTTTTGGTTGGAATCGGACCAATGTTTTCGGAGGATTAGGTTAGAATAGAGACACACAACACAGACAGGCATATCCATTTATATATACATATATATAAAGATAAATATTTATAAATAAATAATTCGCATAGAGGCCTGTTTTGCTGGAAAACAGGTCATCAGTGCAGCTAGAATAAATGTCCGCCTCAAGCCAGGAGAGAAACTTGAACGATTTATTAGAAGCCAGACATTCACCCAGTAAGCCATCGGCGAAACTTCGAAAAAGGAAACTTTTAAAGTGTATAAATGTATATGCGCCAGCAACTGACAGTGCACAATCTTAGCATCGCATATAACCATAAAAACCTGCCGTTTATAAATATTTCTTCTTTCTAAAGTGCTCACTCACTAGCGCGTAATATATATATATATATATATATATATATATAGAGAGAGAGAGAGAGAGATTAGTCATCCAAATACAATCTCTGAACGGGTGTGTAAATTGATACACTACATTGGTTTTCTGTAGTGTGTCTCTGCTACTAATAATAAACCCACTACATATATTGGTTTTACTACAACCACGCTCTCCCGTAGATTTAACTGTCAAATTTCTAATCAGATTACAATTAAACAACATTTCTTAGAAAAACATAAACATGTAGGTAATATCAAACAAATTTTAGTCAACGATACAATAATCTTCACTCATACACAGTAAAAAGAACATTCGGATATTGGAGGCCATTTACATTAAATCCAAACAACCCACACTTAATAAAATCACGTTTAAATCTGGTCGTAACACATTACATTGCATTTAAATATATGGTTCTGTTATCATTTCGGTGTGACATCATAGAACCGCATGACAAATTTACAAACTGCGTTTGCTATTTTTGGTGACTGTCATCGTTGCTTAGCAAAGTTTTATGTCAACACAAGATAAAATCGTAGCTGATGTTGGATCTTTTTATGTTAGCGTCCTTGTAGCCTCTCTGAAGATGACTCATGAGAGTCTAAAGCTTAGAACCAACTTATCCAAATGTTGGAGAATTTTTGTCTTTATTTTCAACTGAAATTAAAGCCAAAATACGATGTTTAGAACGGCTCATGATTAAACATAATAGACATTCATTGTCTCTTATATTTAACAATATATGTTTAGAAACAAGTATTTATATATACAACGGTCCTTATTATAATAGCGAGGATGAGTTGGAAAATATAATGTATTACTTCGCCTTAGATATGTAGTTATGTGGTGCTACAATAAGCACTTGACCCATTAATCAACGCCAAATTTTAAAAATGACCTTTTTTTTCAGTTTTGGTTGTAAGCGCAAAGATTTTGTTTTAATTCACGAAAGTGTGCGTGACAATTTTCAGATCGAGCTGATGTGCTAACATCCTCGCATTTAAAAACGACGAACATGACATGTGTTTTAGTAGGTGGTTACGTTTGTATTTTTGCTATGAGTCCTTATCTCTGTTCTTCCAAGAGGTTTCAGAAAATCGTTAGGTAGGTTATGTTCAGCTTCTTTCTATTCTTCTTGTCTCTAATTCATCATGTGAATGTCTAATTTTCTAAGCCTCTTTTACTCAGTATATACCCAAACATCAACATTCTCATTCTGATGTTATGTATAAGTGTTCATATTATTTCTATCTTCGTAAAACTTCGACATTTCTCATATATTTAGTCCATAGTATTCTCAGAATCATTTCTGTTTTCTCACATCTATTCTGTATCTTGTAAGAGATAATCTTGCATTCGTTACCATATAGTAGTACCGATATTACATTATTTTAAAATAAGTTTTCATGTAAATTAATATTTATTAATTTTTTTTGGAGGGTACCGTACGCTATCCAAATGTGTCTTCGGATTTCGATTTCCCATTTTCAGTCTATTGTTAAAAAACTTCTCAGATAATTTGTAATTCACATTTTGGATTGTTTCTGTTATGTTGTGTGCAACAGAAATTGTTGAGTAAATCATGACAAACAACAGAAATACAGCAAATGGATATATTACCGGAAAAATAGTATTTACGACAGATTTATTAGTAGTATACAGGAACAAGGGTTTAGTAACACGTATCGTCGTAAGACGTAGAGTCTGAGAATAGCACACTTCCGGTTCACTACCAGAAATACTCGACTGACTTGTTATCGAGACTGGTTACTCGATTGCTTCTCTCTAGGTCTTTCCACTATCACTTTATGTAGTGATTGGAATAGTCCATTAGTAGAACAAAGATGGAGTGCGCCCCAACAGTTTTTTGACTGACCAATATAAATTTGGTCTTTTTACAATTGACGCTTAGTTCTTTTATCTCACTTTCTGCAGGAGTTCCGGTGTTTTCATTTATATATCTGCCATCAAAATTGTGTCATGGGCAAATATAATGTTATAATCGTGGCCGCCAAAAATTAATCCTGGAAAGACTTCTAATTTTCTTAGGATTGCTTCAGTGTAAAGGTTGAATAAGTCTTGTCAGAAAACAAATCCTTTCCTTACACTTGTTTATACTTTTGGATATTTAGTGAATTCTTTGTATTTTCTAATGCAGACTGTTTGCTCCAGATATAAGTTCTGACATTATTCTAATATCCTATACAAATAAATCAAGCTTACAAACCAGCTCTAACATTTCATACTGACTTATTTAGTGATCATTAATGTACTTTTGTTAGTTTCTGTCATCTTGTTAATAACTAAACTTGATGACCTGTTTATTTTAACACTACATAAAGTAATGAGGATTGCCTAGATATTAAGTAAGAGTAAAATAATTAATTTGCCTCTGCTTCAAAGAATATACAAATGTAATGAAGGAACATAATTAATATTTCGCTATGGCATAGTATAAATATATGTGTGCGTCAGATTATTGCTATGGAGAAGATTGCATAGAGAAACACACACACACACACACACACACACACACACACACACACATACAGGGTGCGATATGTGACGTAGAAATGAAAATAATACTTCCACCTTAACTGGTATATTTACGAAAATTAAACAAAAAATATCATTAAGTACTAAAGAATAAATTTGTTCGATGTAATCATAATTAGCTTCACCCGCGGCATCCAGACGATTTCTTGCATCTCTTCTGCACGGTTGTTTTATGCTGCTATAATACTTGCCTTCGTTCATCTGTCGTGCAACATGTGTTTTGTTGGTCTGTCGCTCAAATAAGCCCTACATACAATAATCATATAGATTGCCAGATATAAGTGAAGCATGGCGCAGAGTCATGTTGCCAGACCTAACGATTCCCACTGTCACCTCTTTATCCAAAGCAAACCTACTTAGATAGGGTACTTGATTTAGTCTTCCGCGTTGAATATGAAGGCCTCTAGAATGTTGAATGTAGACATAACTCTGCAATAATTAGTGATCATTCTAAATACAATGATGTTGACTGGATATATCATCCAACTATTTCCAAGTAGTATGCACGGTATTCAGATGACATCCATGCACTCGAAAATGTTCGTACTGGAGCTTTCACTGAGAATATCAAGCAGTGCAGCAGGCTGTTTTAAAATTTCTGGCGAAGTGAATTGCGTTATGGTGACTTTTTCTCACAGTCAGCGGCGAATGTACTCTTCTATAATTTGTAATGAACAAAATCGAAAACAAGCAAGACGCCTGCAAGCAATTAAAAAAATAAAATGATGTCAATTATATTTTAGAACATGTACATATTTTTTTTATATATATCCACTACAAACATACATTTGTTTCGACATTGAAACTTCAATGTCTCATCAGGCGGTATGTATAGGAATGAAAAGCCTCTTTTCTTATATTTGATCAGTTGTGTGTGGGATGGTGGTGGGGGTTAGTGATAGAGGAAGAAGTCAAGTGTATTGACCGTTGGAATTTTGAAGAAAGTAGTGGGGGTAGTTAAAATGGTTGAATAATGAGAGTCTTTGATTTCTAGACAGATTTAAAATTTGTAGTGGATATATATATATATATATATATATATATATATATATATATACATGTTCTAAAATATAATTTACAATAAATATTCACACATCTATATATTATATATCGAGCACTATTTTAAATTTATGTTTTGGACATTGTAAAAATTCTTTCTTCGTTCTGTATTCACTCGGTTATATATATATATATATATATATATATATATATATATATATATATAGTAGTATTCTTGGTACGATTAATTCCACAGGCATTGAATCCGATGAGAATTCAATGTTAGAATTTAACAGAGTATTATATTGATAAATATGTTGGATGATGTTCTAAATCCAGCTATTACAGACCTCTCACCAGACCAAAACATGCAACAATGAATGGGTTAGATTTATCCAAATAAAAAGAATCATGAGAGAAAAAAAACCGGTGTGAGGAAGTTAGATTTAGAGTGTTACTTATTATTGGTATTTTATTTTATCCCAGACGATAAGATCATCTTGGCTTAAAAGAAAATTCGGGTTTAGATTTACAGTAATAGTTGTTACTGAAGTCTCTATGTTTTTCCCAAGCGATAAGATGATGTTGGCTTAAACTTTTTGCTGGCCATACTCAAATACATGACAGTAAATTTAGAGGTCGTATTTTCACCAGTAGAATTGAATTGTCAGCTTTTACTATTAATTCTTACAATAATAATATCTTCAATTTGTACGTACTAATTTTTTATCGTTTTGTTTATGACAATAATATTTTTACCGTGTATGTTACAAAAAAAACCCAAAAAAACAACAACAACAAAAACGAGGAAAATGGTAATTATTATTCTTAACGATACCAATAATACTATTTCATTTCCGTATTTACTGAAGTAGACACTAGCTAATTAATTATTTACGATTTTTCTAAGACATTTACCAATAAGTGCATTAACAAAAGTCCGTAATATATTCGGATTATGTTACACAGTTAAAATGGGTAGATTTTTCACACTCTTGCGTGTTTGCACTCACAATTTTACACACGCACACACTCTGTAGCACACACATTTATATTTGTATTACGTGTTAGCCAAAATTCTCAGCATCCAATTCCTCTCAAGTCTAGAAAATAAATAGGGAAATAGTTTTAATAATGTCATATAAATAAAAATATTTTTGCATGCACACAGCCCAGTAACATGTATATATATATATATATATATATATATATATATATATGTGTGTGTGTATGTGTGTGTGAGAGAGAGAGAGAGAGAGATAGAGTATGTATGTCTGTGTGTGAGCGTAGAAATGTTTTAGATGGAGTAAGAGAACAATATGAATAATAACAAAAAGGAAACTAATCTTAGCCGCCGCGTTTCGTCCTTTCATGACTTCAATAAGACAAATGTGAAGATTTAATTTCGTGTCAAGCATTTACATACGAGAGGAAAAGTTTTAATTTTATCATATAATTTTCCTTTTAGAGTGTTCATGAATATTTATTATATTAGAGGAAATACAAGGCAAGGTCGTGGGTGTGTGGTGATACCTAAAAAACGAAAGTGAGGAGGAAATTTGTTTGCTTGTATATATACATATATATAAAAATGAGATTATACCTATACTCGTGTTGTAAAACCTGCCACGAATCTACGAAGAAGGGAGAAACGGTTTTAAAAAAGAAAGAGCTAAATACATGAACATCAGTCAAAAGGGTTCTGACCGATCAGCACGTAGCCCAAAGAAAAAAAAACCGATACCAGTAATCAACTAATAAGAAACGCGCAATACTTAAGAAGAGCGGAATAAGTAAAAAATACCTAGTGAGCCAGATAGACCTACATAGGTTTCACCTAAATGGATCGTCAGGGAAATGTATTTTACTGTGTGTATCTGCGTGTGTGTCTGTGTGTGTTGGTCTGCATGCATGTGTTTGTGTGTATTTAAATACTTTTTGTTTTCAAAAAACAGAATATTGAATTATACAGTAAAGGCGGTCATACTGCTATATTTTATTATATTTTTTAAAATTGGCATTTTATTGGATATTTTCATTTGAATAAATTAATTTATTAATTATTAATTATCTAGTATTCTCTAAAGTAGACTACTTTACTGCAGTTGACTTCTTGCAGATTCCTAATTTACTCAGATGGTATCAGAATAAGCACATCCACATTTTTTTACTACATGGTTATTCTCATTTTACTGCATGATTTTTGGCAATAATTGTTTTAGTGCACGGATATATATATATATATATATATATATATATATATATATATATATATTCACTTGTAAATGAGCTGAAAAATACGAAAAAATATCAATGACCGGAAATAACTGCAAGTGCATCTTGTAAATACTGAGTGCTCCCGCCGATTTTCGAACGATAAGGAGCTCACGAGTTCAGTTTCAGAACTGAACGGTCAGAGGAACCACATATATGATTTGATTATGGTTGTGAAACTTTATGGAAAAATGATGTACTCTTATTTGAGAAATGGGGCATAGTATTTCCAAGCGTATAGAGTGTATAAAATTGTAGTCATACTTTTTCACAAGCTTATTTTTGTAACAAACCTTAAAACACACACACACACACACACACACAAACACGCATATATGTTTGCATCTTTTAAATAATATAGTGCATGCATACTTAGATTGACGTAAAGATGTTTTATTTATTTATTTTTGAAAATTGCTTATGTAATTTGCTCTATATTTGCTTCATATGTTATCAGATCTGCGAAGTCTTATATTGTAATTCGTTCAATTCTAAATTTAATAAATGTTTTTCAAAGTAATTTAATAATTATTCAATAATGTATTTTGTCTGAATCTATTAGCTCTGTCACAATTAATAATAATGCAAATATAAATCTTATTAATTTTATTTGGCAAGATTTTCAAGGATAAAAATATATCAAAATCGAGTAAAAGAGGAAAATTTGATAATGAAGAATAAGAAGTTCAAGAAAACTTAAGTAATTCGTGTTTCTTTTTCAAAATAAAACAATGTAAATATTTAATGACTGCACAGAATTGGGTCATAGTAGATGAACAAAGACGAGACAATCGAAGATTGTAAAATTTATACTTTATATAAGGAATAGATCGTACAATCAGAGCAAGAAAAGAATATTGCTTAAAACATAATCTTTTATAAGTTAAAGTCAAGACATTGAGACCGAAGTCCAGATAGATGTATCTGTTTTAAATCTTTGTAACACTTATCTGTTGTAATTCGATCTTGTTCGGTAGGCTGCGTGTCTTGCATTAGTCAGGTTTGTTTTTGGATAACATCTACTATGATTAAAGGAGACAGTAATATGACTGTTGAGTTCACTTGTCATGAAGCCTCTTTCCGGAGTTTTCCAATACGTCCTCGTGATGTCGAATTCGCTCTCACAATTGGAATTGAAAAAATCTTGCTATTAACTAACTGCTACGGCCGTCGTTAATTAATTTTGAACTTTGCAAACCTACATAAGTCTTAATCGCCCAGTGAGCCTAAACAAACTGACAATGTAACTGAAATATACATCTTTATAACTATCTATGGAAATAACTATGACCGGAAATAACTGCAATAATGTCATGAATGGAATATGAAAACCAAAATATTATTTCATGAATTCTACAGAATGTAAAGAAAAAATAATTGCTAGGTGTGCTTTTAATAATGTTTGTTCTCTGTGTCCTGTTAGACATCATCTTTTCTTACATATTTATAGGTCAACCATTCGTCTATACTTTGATTTTTGCTGCCACATATGGTTTGGGTTCAATCGATTTCTGATAATCCCAGAAAAAAATCTTCAATGTTATTGGTTCCAACCTGACATCTCGGCTTCAGTCACTTTCCTATTGCTGTAATATATTTTGCATGTAATTTTTCTATAAATAATCTAATGGTAATTACAGTATTTACATTCTTCAGACTATTGTTTTCATCTTTGTTGCTATTTGTGCGACGTTTTAGCCGTTGTACGCCCCGGTCTTCAGGTGCTAAGAATTTCGAACCGAACACTTTATTACAATCATTGGGGTTATCATCCTCATTCCTTGCTTAAATCTCCAATCGGAAGTTATGACATCTCTCTCTAGCACTTAAAGTTACCTGCTCTTCACTACTGTATCCTGGTATTGAATCTCAGAACTCACACCTTTTTGGGTCAAGTTCCCAAAAACTAACCAACGTCTATATCCACTTGACCATAAGGACAAGAACTACTGAAATTTTGTAAAACTAATGTCCAGTAAAAAATGGCAACAAAGATGAGGACAATAGTCTGAATAATGTAAACACTGCAAATACTACCTCATCCCAGATATATAGACAAATATTAATGGTAATTCTTCTGATAAACTTTCCGCTATGATAACTAGACTTCATGAATTTAATCGCATTACTAGATTGTCATAAGATTTCGTCTTTTTACATTCGCATTGGCGACATATAGCCCTAACTTTTATGAAAACACTTTCTTTTCTCTCACTTCTTTCCTGTGTAGGTCTCTTCCGACTTCATGTTTCCTAACCAAACTAAATCTCTAAAAACTTTAAATGCGATGTCTTATAACTTTATTGCTTTGCTTGAGGGTGATATAATTAAAAATAATGCACAATATTACGAGTGCCGCTCAAGCTACTATCATGGAATGTGACTAAATAAGATTTACTTTTCAACAGAGTTTTCAGGCTTCATTCACTGGTGTTGCAGCTCTTGGATCTAGTTGTGAAGATCCTTTCATCCTGCTATTCAAAATAGTCATCAGCTGCAGATATGACTTTATCAGTCTTGAAATACTAGTTCAAAACAAAGTGTTGTTTCGTGAGAGAAAATCGATGGTAGTCAGATAAAATGAAATCAGAAAAATAGGGAGGGTAATCAAAAGTTCAAAACCTCATTCACGTAGTCGGTCGGTCAGTTAAGTGCTATATGTGATACACACTTTGGGCTATCATGTCTCGAAAGCATTGGGTTGCTATTACTTTATGCGGTAGACTGGTTGCCATCCAAGGCTATAGATTCAAATCTGTCCTATTATTTAACCCATAACTGGAGTGAAGAGACGCATTAATACTTTTTCCAATGGTATTTGTGCGTAATTCAATTCAAGGACTTCAACCGGAATTCAAACTCGCCACTCCCAATTTGTCATTCCGTGTTTCGATGCCCCCCACGCACCACAACGAACATATAGAGTATATTAAAACACACATTAACTTGTGTGATGGAATATTAAAGCAAGTCCTTTTTTGTTGGTTTCTGTAGTTGTTAGGTCTTGATAGTTATTCACATCTGCCTCCAAAATTCGGCAAAATACTCTCCATTGATGATGTGACCCTTTTGAATTAGTCAATATACACATTGCTTCTTGCATGCTCAAAGTTGAGGCCATCACGTTTCCGGCTAATAACACGATCTTGGACAACTTTCGAGCAGTTGGGGAGAGGTGTTTCCACTGCATCTACTTTTTCTTTGTCGCTAGCTCGGTGTAATGTACCTAACACTTATTTTTTTGTTAAAAACCTCTCAAGGAGATAGTTTGTCTCAAACTATATCAGATTTTCCCTTGATGAGATCAGCCAGGTGAACTTTTCTTTAGTTGTCAGAATATATGCTACACATCGAGCAGAAACCGTCGTGATGCCAAGTAATATGTATTGAATATTCTCAATTGTTTCGCTATGCTGATAGAATTTCATATTTGATTTATATTCAGTGACCAGTCAACCATTTAACATGTAGTGCACACGATCAGTGTTTCATTTTTCTCAGTGATGGCAGACGCAGGACGGCCAGACGTCCAGGAATCTATTTTACCCTCTGAAATTCAGCTGCTCACTTTTTCACTGATGATAAAACTGAAACGTCCTTCCATTATGTACTAACTATGACGCACAGTATGTATATGAAAAGTTAACCATTTTTTTCTGCAGTTAATTGATAACAACATGATGCTGAATATTGTTTATTTTCACGAATAGTCACTACTAAGTACTTGTGAAGTTATCTATGAACAGTCAGATATCATTTTATTTGGAAAGAAAAAATCCGGTTATTAATAAGAATAAATGAATTTTATGAATGCAAGATTGTAGAACTGTCGCATTACACCTGCAGAATAAACCTATGATTCTTTTTCAGCCAATCCTCATTTGAAATAATTTTATTCAGGGGTACGTGATATTGTTATTCAAACTCTTGTTTCTCTAGAGTCCTTAAATTTATCAAGAAGTCCTTTACTCTAGACTACTTGATTTATATATATATATATATATATATATATATATATATATATATATATATATATTACGTTTACTTTGACATATATTTCATACTTATAATAAAGACAAATATTTATTATTAAAATTTTCATGATTATTTGCTTATATAATTATTCATATATCCTGAAAAGTGATTCAAATTCGGTTGTTTAATTCTAAGTTTATTGCAAAATTATTGACTTCCATAATAAAATATGACAACGCGTAACGCTGAAATGAAAGAAATATTGAAGCCGTATTTTGCTTGAATTAAGACAAAATCAATAAAAACCGATGTGTTTTTTGTATTGTTTCTTCCCTTGCGTGAATCGATGGGTGTATTTTATTTTTCATCACATCATGTTTAGTTTTTAGTTATTGATTTCTTTTTCAATCTTTTTAACAAAAAATAACAACGATACGGATTCTCTATGATTTATGTAATGGTAGCAGAAAATATCTATCGCGTTGCGATTTCTTTTCTGAATTTTTCGATTTTTTTTATTTCGTCTGTTTCCATTTCGTTTGCTTTTTTCTCCGTTTCCATATATTTCCATACATCCTTATTTAACAGCCATAATTTTGATGTCTGATATCTCTTTGTATTCTTATAACACCCCATTCGTAATATAGGATACAGATCGAAAAACATTATATTGTATCTATGATTTATATGTATGCGGGGGTATAAAGGAGTTTATGTGCTCCATTAATTATAAAGATAAATGTATGTATGTATGTATGTATGTATGTATGTATGTATGTATGTATGTATGTATGTATCTATCTATCTATCTATCTATCTATCTATCTATCTATCTATCTATCTACGAAGAACGTCCCGGAATAATTTGTCCTGTTTATTTTCGTGTGAACTCAAACAGATAGTGTGAGTAAGAACAAAACTGTTGAATAGAACAGATTTTCAGCTACGAAAAACTACATGTCCACATGTTCAATATTTTATTAACTATCCATTATCGCCATTGAGAAATTGAAGCCTGAAGTCTTTATCAAAATTATATATTGTCATCAACATTGTTGACATATAAAAAGTAGTCTCACTATACGTGCAACAAGCGTCGATAAATATGAATATTGAAATATTCGCGATTTTCCTGTCATATTGTCAGAGTGACGCTCGGCTCATTAGCAAGGTAATACATATGGATTATCAGCTGAATGGCACAAGATTTGTATCCGATTTCTTCACCGCCACATTCTGACCTCGTGAACGAACATATCACAATAACTTACCTTACTTTTTGAATGACTAAATTAATCACAAAAATTAATAACGTTTTAAAAATATTTTAAAAATACTTTCAATGTTTGTTGGGGTGAGTTTTGAAACTTATTAAGCGAAGATTATACTTACTAATCAAAAATTAAATAAGTTTTATACTAATCGTCGTGGATTTCTACTTTTAAAATAAATTTTAATTTTTTGTGTATTCGAAGTCTTTTTTGCATGGTAATTTCTATGGATGTGCGTCGGGGGCATTGGATATCGGTTCGGAACGAGAAATCGTGGGGGGGGGGGGCGAGTTCGAATTCCAGACGAATTCATTGCATTCACTTACGCGCAAATACCCTTGGGAAAGGTATTAATCCGTCTCTTCCTTCGAGTTATGGGTCAAATAACAGGACAGATTGGGTTCTATAGCCTTGGTTGGCAACCAGTCTACCGTAGAAAAGCAATGGCAATCTACTGCTGGATAATCTTCTGCCTAGTCAGTTATGTCACTTTCGAGACATGATCGCCCAAGCCTGTATCACGTATGGCACTTAATTGACTTGATTGAATTCCTATGTGTAAATTGAAAAGTCATGTGTTTCAGATTTTCTTCCCTTTAAAGGTAAAAAGTGTACAATTATGTCCCTTATGATCGACATACACTTACTTACCTTATTTTTCTCACGCATCTGACAACACATACATAGGAAAGGTCAGAAAGTTGAAATTTGTGTTTAAGAAATAGTTTTGGTCTAGATTTTAAGTTGTAAATAAATATACTTGTGTAAATCAGATTAATTTTACATTAACTTAGCTAATTTTCGAAAAACTTATTTGTCACAGATATATATTTTCACAAAACTTTTAAAAACCATAATTAAATTTTCTTTACAAATGTGACAATCATCTAAAAATGGCCGAAAAGTTGAAAACTTTAAAAATGAAAATTGAAAATTTTGGATTTCTGTCAGTATAATTTCAGATTGAAACACATCAGAGTATTTTGCATACGGAAAAAAATACTAAATTTTAATCATTTAACTTCCAATTAAAAATTAAATCATATGTTCAAGGAAAAGTTTTCATTTTTAAATATTTATTTTAAAATTTATATATCGAAATTGAGAGGAGCTACATAATATATATATATAGTCATCCGCAGAAAGATCTGTTTAGCTGTATCACAGCTGATCAGTACGATTAGATACCGATTGCCCCTTATTCCAGGATAGAAACCCGACCGAATTGGCGTCAGTCGGCGATTCTACCTCTAGGCCATGGACGTTCGGCAGAAGAAGGCAGACTTTTCAGCGTGTATATTATCACTATGCGTTCCCAATAGCCAGTGTGCTCTAATTCATTTTACTGAATGAGCGATGCGTACATACCAGAGTAGCTACTATTTTTCAATGTCTACCATTCTTCCAGAGTGCTCAATCAGAGAGCGTAAATATATATATATATATATATATATATATATATATATGTGTGTGTGTGTGTGTGTGTGTGTGTGTGTGTGTGTGTGTGTGCGCGTGTGTGTGTGTGTATATGTGTGTGTATGTATGTGTGTGTGTGTTCGTGCGTGCAGTGTCTGTGTATGTGTGTGGTAGCATTCTCAATACTGGAGGTTATAATAAAAACATTTTTCTCTAGAGAAGAGCAGTCATAATTCGGTGCTATATTCAGTACCTCATCAGGCGATATACGGTTGTATGTGCTAGAAAATGATGTTTATAAATAGAAATTTGAACCTATGCTTCCTTTATTCTAGTGGGTGTGGCTAGACATACCAATTGATAGTCAAGTTCAGATTTTATAATGCCAAGGGCGGATGGGAGAAATTTGAGAGGTGACTACAAAGTCATAAATTTATATGATGTATAAATTAGTGGTTTGAGGTGGGTGGAAGATATTGGGAAGTCGAGAAAAGCATAGTACCTATATTTATAGTGGAAAAATAATTAACTATACTTTAAGGTAAACGAAAGGCTGTACTGACAAATAACTGTTAAAGCACTTTATCAACACTGCTAAATATTGTATGGCACGAACTGTGGAATGCCATTACATTAGTTATATATATATATATATATATATATATATATATATATATATATATATATATATATGGAAATCGACGCAGCCCATATGTCTGTAAGATATGGATGTAGATGCATTGTAATCGATTATTGTAAGTTATTAAAGCCTCTTGATCTTTTGTTTTAGCGGAATAACAGAAAAAGAAACACACTGAACTAAAAAAATGGCCCTTTAATTAAAGAATAGTGTTTTCAAATTTTAAGAGTGACAATTCATGAAAAAAAACGCAGCTTTTATTCCTGTTTTTTATCACTTGAAAAATATCAAGATTATGGTCTCAGCTGGTTGTTTAGGCAAACGTCACTGCTCCTAAGTTATTTTGCGAAATCTCTCCTTCAATATATCAGACTTGTCAATTTATATATAAGTCCACTAGCTAAATCAGCCTCACCACATAATTCAGAACATATTCTATCTTCTGGCAATCAGATAATCATAGACAATATGACGGAAATATATTTTTATCCGTGACAATATCTCATATTAATTTTTCCCTAACAGGTGATGCAGTTTAAAATCTGTGAAGGCGATTAGCAATCGTAGGTAATATCATACACAATTTACATTATTCCAATGCCACTTCTGCTAGCCATGAAGTTATATCCCCTTACTTTAACTTTAAGTTATTTGTTCCTCACTGCTCTAGCCTGTTATTGTACTCACAACCCTTTGGGTCAAGTCGCTGGCACAAACCAACGTCTATATCTACTGTACCATGTGTCTTTGAGAATATGGAATAAGAATAATATATTCTAGTGATTGTAATAAAGGGTTCGTATCGAAATTTCTAGCACTTGAAGAAGGCCGGGTTTAACAACGGCCAAAACATCGTAAACATTGCAGGAAAGATGGGAACAATAATCAGAACAATGTAAATAGTTTATGTACTATCTCATCTCAGAAATATAGGCAAATACTGACGTTAATATTATGTTTGATCATACATGCTTTACGCATCTCATTAGACACTCGTAGATTTAAGCGGGCTTCATATACATATAAGTAAGGAAGACTGAAGCAATACTAATTTGATCATTGAACTTTATCTGATGTATACGAATCAAAATTTTACTGCATGTCAAGGAAACAATTCATAACCTACCCTCAATAAGCAAATGATAGATTTAACTTTATGACTACGCTATTCCCTTTCAACCAAAAATTAATTAATTTAACGAACAAGTTAAAATTTATTATTGAATCGTATAAAAATCTCTCATCTTTACTGCACACATTAACTTCTTTACCTACCCGGAAGAGTCAAACAGCATAAACTATAGCATTTTATATTCTGTATTATAAAACAGAATATAAAAATATAATGAAACATGGCTCTTGCTTGTCTAGGCCAAATACCTATGTTTTAACGATTATTTCTGAAAGAGTCTATCAATTTTAGATAAGAATTGTGAAATTCTGGTCCTTGCTTTAGACATGAAGAAGGCATTTGATAGGGTGTGTAATAAGAGCCTTGTTCACGTGCTGAACGATTATCGTATTTCTGATAGAATCTTTAATCTGATTCAGTTTTTCTGATAAAATCGAGACATTAATGTTGTATTGAATGACCACTATGTTTTTCTGCATTATTGTAGGTGTTTGCCAATACTCTATCCTTAAAATTAGGTTATTCCTAAATTTCATCGATGACTATTCTCATGGCAGCAGTTCCAAAGTCAATATCTATACAATTAATAGAAGCTGATCTAAAAAAACTCACTTACAGTTTGCTGTTAACTGTTTTAAGGAATAGCTTGTTAATTTTAACGGACCCAAAATGAAACTACTCTCAGTTAATCATCTGAGAGATCTCATTTTGTGCATCATCACGCCAGGTGAGTGACTCGTTACCCTTACTAAGGCTAATATATTCTGCTGATATTAAGTAGAATGTTAAGACTCAATCAACTGATTATTTCTCTCTTAAGAACTTGGTTTCCTATATCATACTAGACAATTTTTTCTCCAGAATCTTGTAGATATATAAGTTTGCTATACATCTATTCATGGAATAATACTGTAGCATCTGCTCTGTTATGTTTGCTATATATCTGCAGATTCTGGCAAAAATTCCAGTAATAATCTGAAAATGTTATTTGTCCAAACCCGGCTGCTTGCCTTCCGTCACTTTTTAACCGCTTTAGTGTAGCTTCCTTGTGCACTTTCGATACATTATACTTGTTCTGAGTAACCACTCTTTATGGTGCCTAAGATTTGCCGTAAGTTCTTTGCTAACAGTTTCTTCTATTATACTTCTCGCTTGTGAGACTGTCTTCCTGCTTCTAGCTTCCAAGTTAAAGTACATATTAAAAAATACTGTATGGAATGACTGACATCTTACTTCTCGTTTCTTCTGTTATTTGGACACTTTAGTAGTATTTTCTTTTTTCTTTTAACATACTATCTAACATTGACTAGGTATTTGCATCTTAGTGGGTTTATTGCCTTGTATGGGGGAAAACTACTAAAATGCCCAGTATTAATGGCTAGGAAAAGAAACACATCATGACATGCTGTGTGCATTAAAATGTTAAGTAGCTCCTTGCTCCCGATTCTCTCTACATATCGATCTGTTACAGCGTTTAATATCTATCTAATATATTAAATGCAATATCAGTCAATCTGAAAGTAAGTTGTTTTCGTTTAGGGCGTTGTTATCTAAACAGGGGTGCTAATAATGCATGCATCTAGTTAAAGAGAAAATGTTCAAGTCAAATACTTACATTCTCATATAATGTTTGGCACAACACAATATTTGAGTTTACGAATCGTAATTTGAACAATACTTTGTGTCTAAATGCATTAAATAACTAATTTCTCTCTCTAGAGGAATTTCAAACACGAACAGCATCTTCCATGATACTAATAGGGAGAAAGTCAGTTTGGAAACTGAAATATTTCGAAATGAAAGTGTTGCGTAATTCAAACGTTTTTTTAATTCTTATTTATGTGTATATGCTTACTATAGAGTTGACACTGCTCCTGATAATTTCCTAAAGCTTTCCACTCACTTGTAGATCTCAAAAAAGAAAATTCCTAAGAAGACTAAAAAAATAAGACTTATAAACTTATAAGCTGATAACTTATAAACTGAATAAGACTTATAAACTTTTTCTTCGTATTAAAAGATTCTGTAAAAATAACTGATTTCAACATTATATATATATATATATATATATATATATATATATATATATATATAAAGTAAAAGGGAGGTGGGGCGAGAAACTTATCACCTTCGTAATGCATCAAAAATTATGTTCCTCTGTATTAAAGTTGGTCAGATATTTTTTAATCATTTCTCAACAAGCAAGGCAATAAAGACACTAAGATACATGTAGTGAATGAGTGTTAGAAATTAGGTGAAAGAAATCTACTACATATGAATGTGTGTGCTATAATTACTATGAACATTATATTTATGTGTTGCATTTATTTGATTAGATACATAAAACAGTAAAATATGTTTAACCGGCCTAGATAGTGAAAATATTACTTCATGAAACACGCATCTCTTCAAGAATCGAACGACATTTAAGACAAGTTATCTTTAGCAGAATTTTAGAGGAAGACATTAGAGATAAACCACATTCAGTTACACTATTTAAGAAGTTCAGATAACTTGTCTGGGTCCCTCTAAGCTAATATGTGTTACTGTCTTTTTTTCATATGAGACCTAAAGAAATCAATTTCCGAGGAATGAATGGATCTTATTTAAAATATAATATTAATGTAATAGAAAATAACATTGCTTTATGAATAAAATTTCTCAGAATTGCATATTTGTATACATACGTGTCTCTACACACAGACACATATTAATATGTGTGCATAAGTGTACATGTATATGTTACGGAGACAAGCGTGTCTTCACGCATGTGTAAATATGTAATCATACAAGTACATTTAGACAAGAAAGAAACATGTTTCTATAAACAAAGAAAAGTATTTAAAAAATGACTCAACTGTCTATTTTAATTACCAGTATAAAGGTGACCACTTCACTGAACTATGTTTAAAATTTCTTTGATCTGAAAATGACTACATATGTTGTGAATGTTTATTCACAGTGCACCGCTTTTTTCTTGTGTTTATTTGATGTAGTTACGCCGTCTTTCTCCTCAATCCCTCAAATTAGTGTCTCTCAGGTCACTGCGTGCATCTGGGATTTTGATTATCATGGGACCATTAAGGAATGAAGTTGTTCGTAACGGAAACATTCCGAACCAGGTGTCGGGAATGTATCATTTTTTATTTTCTGTGTTTTTCATAGGATGCAGGTTTTTCTCATTCGCTTCTTTCCATTTCCTTTTGATTGTTTCCTAGGTTTTATTAATTTCAAGAATGACGGGAACGGCATTAAATTTTCTTAACCGTATCAAACTTCCGGTTGTTAAAGCAGTTCTGGGAAGGTGGTGGTCTTTCAGACAGTAGTAGCGAAAGTGGAACATGTTTACTAGGCCGAGATTAGATTGGTACAAGGAAAAATTAATAAAACATTCCTTCATATTTAACCAAAAAGCAAGACGTAAAACGAAATTAAGTTTTTAGCGATAATGGAAGTAAATCGAAAGGAAGAATAAAAAATGCAAAAAGAAAAAAACTGTTGTTTTCTTTTGTTATTCTTCCCAGCGTGATCAGGGACTAAAAGGACTGTACACCTAAATTAATATATATATATATATATACATATATATATATATATATATATATATATATATATATATATATATATATATATATATATATATATAGATATAGATATAATCAACAAATTATATCAGACGAAACAATTAAATAAGGATAAAGTAGCAAAACATTTACTATATTTCTTAGATGAAGTATTGTAACTATTTACAATACTGACATAATTTAGTATGTAGTTTTCACTATCATTACCATATTCACGACATTTCGACAGGTGATATATATTGGAATCGAGTCAAACTCCATTATTTAATCCCCGTGAGTAGATTTTTATAATTCTACGTGAGATGCAAATGTATTTTATACCTCAGTTTCAATTGATTCCCTTTAGTACTGAGATATTATATTTATAAGTCCAAATTATTCACAAACAGATATCCCTAAGGACACGTGGCCTTAGGAATAAATGTGTAGATTTTGACCGAAAGCGTAGTGAGTTGAATAATTCGCCCAATTTGAAACACATCCTTGGCTGTTTGAGTAATTATGGGAATTAAATGAAACTGAGATATGCATGGCAGTTGGAATTAGAACAATCAAACCTTATAGACGAAATAATGATTTCAATTCGAAATTTTAACGTATAAACGTCGAAACGTCGTGACTATGGCCATGAAAATGAGAGCAACAACAAAAATATCAAAATCTATATATAATTAATATGTTCCATTATTCATTATTTTTTTCGTTTCATCAGAATTTCTGGAAGTTCAAAACTCAGAGCGAAGTGAAATAAAGAGATAATCATGTTAATTTTGTACAGGTTTTCTTTCATTCTAGTATATATTACACACACACACGCAGGTAGACACACACACGCATATTTATATATATATATATCCATCGATCCAAAGTGTGTTTTGCCAAAAATCGTGTTTCAGCAACGCGACGATAAAGAGATACAATGTTCAGAAGACTCAGTTGCCTTCGGGCTGGAAACTCAATCTGATACAGCTGTGAAGCCCCTCGTCTATTACCACTTGTTCGGGCGTATGTAAAAATCAGGTTTTCCTGCATACGATAGGAATATTCTGCCATTGTTAAACGCAAATGTAAACGAATACCAAATGTAACCTATTCTGCATGGCAACACAGCACCATCTACCGTAAACTTTCTTTAAAATAAATAACATAAAAATGAAGATTTTCCGAACGTATATTTATATGAACACTTTTCCTTTATTTGGTGTGAGGAACCTTCCTCCAAAATTTATGAAACTATTTTGATACACCCTATATATATATATATACATATATATATATATATATACATATATATATATATGTGTGTGTGTGTGTGTGTGTGTGTGTGTGTGTGTGCGTTTTGCAGCACCACTAAAACTTAAGGTGTATCGAAAACCAATTCAGCATAAATAATTACAAATATGATTTACAAACAATATCTTAAACATTGTAATACCCAACAGTATTAAGCATAAAAAAAAACTTTCTAGTCACAAATATATAAACCTATATAGTAATAATATGTTTAAACCTATACTGTCAGAAATTAACAGAAGACCAGAAGGATATCCTTAGTTTAAGGCAAAATTCCTATCTTCAGCCTTAATGTGACCTCTTCACAAACAAAAGTTCAAAGGCCTGCTTAAGACCGCTCTTCTCGCAGCAACTCTAAATAATATCCTCATAAATAATCTTAAAATCACTGCAAAATAAATATAGAAACGATTCCAATATTGTCATCACACGAGCTGACAAATCTAATGCTAACGTAATTTTTGCAAAAAGCTGATTATCATAAAAAATTACAAAACATCATTAACGTTCTATCCAAATTAAACAAAAAGATTTACGAAAATCCTAAAGACCCTTTAAAAAATTGCTAGCATTTAAAATGCTGATGTACGTTCATTAAAATTAAAAAAGAATCACCTGAAACTACCAAACAAATTATCTTTATGGAAATATAAAACTATATAAAATCGAATACCCACTATCATTCATTATTTCTTAAATCGAAACGCCTGTATACGAACTCTAAAAATTCCTTTACCATATCATTATTCCATATTTAACTACCAATTATATGATCTTATCAACTCAAGAAATCCTTCAAATTTTAGAAGCTATATGACATTCTCAATGTATTTAAGTATCGATCAAGTATCAACTATTCACATGATCCTTAATTTCGTGCTTAAATATAATTCAATTCAACCTTTATCCTTCAAACGAAATATTCACAAAATTACTTTATGCAAGCAAAACAAATGTCACTTTATAGGACCATAATGACAATTCTCTGAGTCACTGTTTTTATAACTACTATATGTCGCACGTGGAATCAGTCAGTCAGTTAAGTGCCATACGTGATACACGCTTGGGCGATCATGACTCGAAAGAGACATGACTGATTGGGGAGAAGGTTATCTTGCAGTAGGTTGATATTACTTTCTGTGATATACTGGTTGGCATCCAAGGCTATAGAACTAAATCTGTCCTATTATTTAACCCATAACTGGAGGGAAGAGACGGATTAATACTTTTCTAAGAATATTTGTGCGTAAGCGAATGCAAAGAATGTACCTGGAAATCGAACTTGGCACCCCGATTTGTCATTACCAGCTTATCAGCACTGCATCACAATGCTCGAGGAAACACGATATTTAAAAAAATCACTAAACCTAAAATATATGTCACTATACAGACAACATTATTATTCTAGCGAAAATCTAAGACAAGAAGTTGATAATCACAAAAACACACTCGAAAAGAAATCTATCGTTAAGTTTACCTATGAAATTAGTTAAGAATATAAGTACGCATTCAGTAAAAACACATTCACTATTTCATTATACAAAATATCCACTAGAAATATTTCATGACTCCTTAATTTTAAAAGTGAATATCTCAATTAGATATAAAATTGTAGTTATAAAAAATCCTAAAGCGAGCACACAAGAATTCATCCACTTTTTTTTAAATAACACAAAAATAAAAATAAGACACTAAATAACAATGATCCCCTCATCAACCACCAGATTATTTTCTATTACTTTCAAAATTATTTAATATTGGACATAAAGATAAAAAAAATAAAATTAACATTTTTTTCAAAAGCCAAGTACATCACAATTATAAGCAATACAAACTTTCTTAGAAATGTTGTAAAGAAATAAACAACCCAGTCGATAGGAACAAAAAATTAAATTATCTATTACGCTAAAATTTAGAGCTAAACTTATCATTAAATTATAGAAACATACCCACACTTTAAAAGTACAAGAAACCAACATTATTTATTTATGAGTTCAAATGTTTCGTAAGAAACTTCTTTCTTGATCAAATTAAACATATAAAGTTTTACACTGGTCACACAACTACATGCCTATCAAGATAAATTTCGTTACTCCTACGTAAAAATAGCTCTAGTAAGACTAATTTAAACACGTGAAAATTTACATGATTTTATCCGAACCATACCAGTAGAAAATACAGGTATTATATCTTATTCTCATGTAAAAAAAATAACGGAAGCACTAATAAAAAAGAGAAAGCAAACATTAATAATATTACGAAAATACTACGAAAACGGTCACAATTACTGATTGTGTTTGGAAAATAAATCATTTCTATAACATCAGACGCATACATAAAAAGAACTATTTAATAAAAAATATAAGAAATAAAAATCGTCTTTGATAATGGATAAATAATTATCAGAAAACACTCGAATATGCAGAACTATTTGAGAGTTTATACATTCTTTATGACCGGAAAAGAAAAAAAAAACTTGTACGAACACCAGAAAAATTGTAATCGCTGTACCTTGCCAGTGGCTTTTAAAGAAAAATGTATAAAGTTATAAAGAAGGACTGCTTCCAATTTCAATATATATATATATATATATATATATATATATATATATATATATATATATATACATTCTCGCTGTTTTTCAACGTTCCAGAACTGCGTGTATATTTTCGGATTGTAACGCATCTATAAAGAAATTCAGTGTATGTCATTTCACCGAAGGAATAACAATGTTCTTTTTCGTAGCGTTAAACATGTCGGACTTCGTGCCAAGGAAAGTGTACTTGCAGGAAATATTATTTCACTATTTTATTCAAAAGAAATATGCGGCTGAAGCCCGTAGAGTTCTTTTTGAGACTTACGGCGGATGTGATTTGTTGGAAACAACATTTAGATATTAGTTTAGACGCTTCAAAAACAACGATTTTGATGTTGAAGTTAAAGAACACATTGGGGCACAGAAAATATTTGAAGACAAAGAACTGGAGGCATTACTTCATGAGAACTCTTTTAAGGTACAAGCTGAAACATTACAACTTGATCACACAACATTTTCGAAACGTTTGAAACCATTAGGAATAATTCAAAAGCAATAATATCGAATATCGTACGAGCTGAAACCGAATGACGTCAAACGTCGTCTTGATACACGTGAACAGCTGCTTTAACGGCAGAAAAACTAAGATTTTACACATCGTATATTGACTGGAATCTTTGTTGTGGTGCAGTGAATATTGACTCGGAACGACAAATCTGGAATCTGAGTTCGACTTCCAGTTGAATTTCTTGCATTCACTTACGCAAAAATACCCTTAGGAAAGGTATTAATACATCTCTTCCCACCAGTTATGGATTAAATAACAGAACAGATTGGGTTCTACAGCCTTGATCGGCAACTAGTCTACCACAGAAAACAATGGCAACTTACTACGGGATAAACTTCTGCCTAGTCAGCCATGTCTCTTATGAGACATGATCGCCCAAAGCGTATGCCACTTAACTGACTGATATTAACTTCAGATGAAAAGTGGTTACACTACGATAACCCTAAGCGTAAAAGATCTTGGGGTAATCCCGGCCACATCGGTGGCAAAGCCGAATATCCATGGTTCAAAGCTTCTGCTCTGCATTTAGTGGGATCAGCTGGAGGTAGTTAATTATGAGCTGCTCAAACCGACAGAAACCAATACGGAAGAACGCTATCGACTACAATTGATGCATTTGATCGAAGCATTGAAGAAAAACGGACGCTATATGAGCAGAGACACGACAGCTATAGGTCATAGGTTGTAGAAACTGGCAAAAACGCTTAAAAGGAAAGTCCTACCCCACCCACTGTATTCACCGGTCATTGTCCTGTTCGATAATGATTTGTCCCGATCGATAACACATGGCTTGACTGAGCATCGTTTTTATATATAATAAAGATGTCAAAAATAGGTTGACAAGTTGTTAGCTTCAAAAGAAGTGTCGTTTTTAGACGTGGAATTTAAAAAATGGGGAAAAGTCGCGGCAAGCGATGGAATATACTTTCAGTGACATGTTTCTTAAACTTTTTTTACATAAAGCATTACTTTTTATGAAAAATCAGCGACATCTTATTAATGGTCCGAATATATATAAATGAAGACTCTTTACAGAGTAAATATTTTTAATACCTAGATTTCGATGGTATACTAAAATCTAATACAAAGAAAAAAAAACAACCGATTTCGCCAAGAGATTATCAAGTTTTTAATTTCTGGGATTTTCTTTATCGTAATTAAAAGAAAGATGAAATGAGAATTGAGGGGGAAACTTTTTCAAGGAAAACTAGAGCCCAATCACACTCAGACCCAAAAGGCATTCTTTCTGCTTACAGAGAAAAGGCCTTCAGGATCTGATGTATAGGCACTCTAGCACCTATAAATAGAGAAGTGAGTGGGACCTTGATAAAAGTATAAAATTCTTTCCACTTAATCCAACAAAACAATTACTGATATTAATAACATGCTGTGGTATTGAAGACCCGGAAATATTCACAAATTAGCTACTACTTGCGGCTGATTCCGAAGTTCTAGGAGGTTAATACCGTTTAACTCTTTGATCCAGACGCTGAGATGTTCTACCTTTGTAGTCGCATTCGCAACCACACTGAAATTTGCAAATTACAGAACTAATATGAAGTGGGGTAAAAACATCCTTACGAATGGAGGAAAGAATTTGTCGTATAAAAAAATATCACATGAACATTGGTAGAAAAATAACATTTGTCAACTGACTGAGAAATTCGCCTAGCTAAAACCTCATCGTCTGTTCCATTATAAAGTAGTCATAAATAAATCGTACATTTTTAACTCCATGCGACTAAAAATTATTGATGACATGACTCGTAACGGAATGTATAATGTCCAAATGATATCCATTTTTGGAAAGTGAAATCTTAATAAAGTCCATTTCACTGTGAAGAAAGAAACTGGAACAAATTTGTAAAGCCCTATAAGTTAAAGTTTTAATTAAATTAACTTTACGTTGGCGTGGGCAAAATGAATACCAACGTATATATAGCCTAAGAAAAGTGTCCTTTCTAAATACCGAAATCAAACATCCCGTACCATTCCTATGGACGAGAACGTCCAAAAAGGAAAAACATCAATTTGACTCCCTTTCAACGGCAAATTGTAAGGATGGATGAACAGAATTTAATAGAGTGAGGAAAGTGTCAGCGTCGTCCTCATTATTAAAAAGACAAATAGTATCATCCACATATCGATGATACATTAAAGGACGATCATTGCGAGAAAATATCAAAGTCTCGCAATAACCAACAGAAATATTAGCCAGCTATGGACCCAAAGAAGAACCCATCGCAACCCCGTCAATCTGTTGATAAATAATATAATTGAAACTAAATTCGAGAGACGAGTTGGCGAACTTTATCAAATCAACAAAAACGCTCTCCAGAAAATCTGGAGGACACAAAGAGGAACGGTACAAAATGTCACAACTTTTCTCTATTGTTTCAAATAAAGGAACGGAGGTGAGTAAGGACAAATGTCAAGTGAACACTACTGGCAGAAAAGCTTTCAACAAATGAAAACGAATCATTAATAAAAAAACTACTAAAGTGCTAAGACACAGGTTGTAGCACTTTAGAGAGCCAACTAACGACCTTATGCTGGGATGACCCAACTATAGTTAAGATGGGTCGTAATGTGACACCATCCTTATGGACTTTAGGTAACCATATAAACGGGGACGAATAGACCCAGTGGATCTAATTAACTCTGTAATATCAGAAGTTAATAATCCACTCTTAACCCACTTTAGTAGTTGTCTTTGAAATTTAGCTTCAATAGACACAGTACTATTATGGGTCTTAACTAGACATAATTTCATAAATTTAGATCTATCATTTAAAATATTATGCATCTTAGGTACGTAATTTGAAAGATCCAGTAACACTACACTGGCACCTTTATCAGGTTTTGTAATCACAAAATTGTGATTCTTTCTTAAATTTTTAACTTTACGGCGGTTTTGTTCACCTCATTTTCACTCTGTATACGAAACAGTGAAGTAATAGGCATAATAGTTAAGTTTTGTTTTATGATCACTCAAAATCTCAGCAGAGCGAAGTGTCAGTCTATAAGATTCAGCAAATAGAATCTCAAACTCTGCAAATACCTTTTCATGGTCTCTCATTGGGAAAGGAACACAATAATCCAGACCATGGGCAAGGATATTAATTTCTTACTGTGAAGGCTCATAGGAGGAATAATTAAAAATTCTCCCATCTCCAGTAAGTTCTTCACCGCATCCAAAGCGCTTACCAACTAAATGATCTAATTTTGTCTGGTTTAACACAGGCAACTTTTTACAATTAAGTTTGTGTGTAGCCACTAAACCGGGTAAACCGAATCCGATCAAAGAAAGAGAGGTTAGAAATAACTTTCTCCATTGGTTCGTATAATTAAAATTGAGAACTAAAATTCCTTTTGAAAAGTTTTCAATGGAATCTTGCATAAAAATTTTCTCAGTTTTTAAGCCATAATGAGGTTTTGAATTCTTAATTCGAAAAAAATATGGGAGGTACAGACATGTTTAGTAATACACGATCTAAGGAATTGACGGTGAAATTCTAATCTCCGTATTCGTGTCTTCAATATTAGCAACTGATCCAGACTTTGGATAATATATATATATATATATATATATATATATATATATATATATATATATATATATATATATATACTTGATTTTACGGAATGTATTGACTCACTTCAGAAGCGGATTTAAAGCAACAAAACTTGATTTCTGTTTGCTGTCTGCAGTCTCCGAGTGACAAAAGCCTCTTCCACTCAATGTCACACTTTCTACCTGAAAAACTATTTTTCACTTTTGATGATGCAAAGGGAGCATGATTACAACATTTGCTCAATGCCAACAGTCCAGTATCTGGGACAGATTGGGATATTGCTTTATCGCCAGCAGCAGATAAGATCGTCAAGAATAATAGACATCATTTGGGAGATGAAATATTTGTCTTGCTCCATATAACTTAGTGCCGTTCTTTCGGCATTCTAAGTAAGTCAGAACATTATGGCTTACCTACTGGCGTATTTTTACATAATATATTAAACTCTAATGTCCGCATTCTTTTGCCGAGCGCCCATAACTCAGAAGTAGAACCACCGAATGATGTCTGCTAGAAGCAGTCGGATGTCTACCAGTAGTGATGAGCCAAACAGAACTGTCTGAGATGACCGCATATATATATATATATATTGTAATCCACATACAAGCCTGTTTCGCTGTATCACAGCTCATCAGTGTTGCTAGACATATCCAGACACATTCTGACCGGGATCAAAACTCGACCGATTTGGTGTCAGTCGGAATCGCTACCCCCCATAGGCGTATATATATATATATATATATATATATATATATATATATATATATATATATACCAGTTTATAATGCTCTGGAGTGAGCGGCTTACTGAGAGTAGTTATAGCTCTGGGAGGCACTGTCCTATGGCTAAAGGAACTTGGATGAGTTCCACCACGGAATGTGTGAACGAGCTGCTCGTCATCGAATTAAGTTCTTTAACGCATCGTCACCGGGACCCGTGGTACAGTTAGTATGACATTTGCTTAATAACCTTATTGTCTAGGTTTCAATACCTGGTAGTGGATTCTCACTGCTGATGAGTCCCAAATATAGGACGAAACGGCTGTCTAGTGCATTCTGCATAGGTACGATAATT